>LUCM01003963.1:0-19839 GCA_008360955.1 Fasciolopsis buskii
GTTTGTAACTTCAGGCCTCAACCCTGTGCGCCAATTAGGGATACAAACGAAAAGCAAACGGTTGTCTTTATAGCTGACTGCCTCTCGTTTCACGAGAACCCAAAGGGCACTTCCTAGAGAATTTCCGAGCCGAAAGAAAACCACAGGCTTGCATCGCAGATTTAAAAGTGCTTGCAATGCGCCAGTTGTTTCCTGACAACGGTCGTCGTTGTTGCCTCAGACTTCTCAGGATAGCTGCATATGGCCTCCACTAAGCATATCTCCACCGTTATATCAGCTCAGCAGCACCCAGGCTCAAACGCGGGGGTCGTATCCCATCCCACTGATGCCTCTTTCGTTCATACGCACAAAACCCAAAAATTTCCATCTTTGTCTCTCTTGAAGCACCACCGCCACCTCATTATTCCTGCCCTAACCCACTCCCTTTCTGCCTACCTCCACACTTGTCGACCCACTGCCCCGAGTCATCCCCATGGTAGTATAATGAAGAAGATCGTATGCCCTCGTTCTTTCCAGCCTCCACCTTCTGCCGTGTGTCATTCAACCCCCACTAACGTAGAGTTAATACCTTTTGCCTACCAACTTATTCCCATTATGATGGACTCTTCAAATACCGTCTCTCTGTCTTTGCATCCCTACCACTCACCCCGTCTCGACAGCAACACAGGCCTTGCATTTGCACCAATTAATTGTCGTTCTATCCTAGATAAATTCAGTCACTTTAAAAGCTTTGCTGCGTCCTTAAACCTAAATATACTGTTCGTCACTGCGACTTGGACTAACAAGAGCACACCCAATGGTGTAACTTCTCTTGCGATTGCCTTGTTTATGTAAGGCAGGGCTTATCATTCTCCGTTGTAACGCAGCTTACAGTCGAACTGATTCAAGAATCGGCGTGGCTTACTACCAAGTTCTCGCTTTGCGTCTTCCATACTGCCTGTATCTATCGCCCTTCATCTCAAACCGAAATTGAGCCTCCCTCTCAGCAAAAGCATTTGACCACATTTCATCCTTCCTATTAACACCCAAAATTATTGCCAGATATTTAAGTCTCCCAGGTGCAACCTGGTCCAGGATTACGGTTCTAATAAGTCTAACATCGTTCGTCACCCACCTAGTTCACGGGATTGGTTAAGACACGTAACGTCACCCGCCAGAAATAATAATATATTAGATCTCATCTTTACACATACCGATCAACATACCTTGATTTACGTCGGAAATAAGTTTCCAGGGAGCGACCACAGGATAGTTCACGGTAGGACCATATCCATGCTCTCTTCCCTAGTCACCCTTTTGACACAACTGGCCCAACCCATCTTAACTGAGAGTATCTACTCTATCTAGTACGCCAGCGTGACTGGGGAAGCTTTTGTCCTGGCGACTGACACACAGAGGACCGCAAATGAAATTTATCGCAATGTGGCCAGTTGCATCTCAAAGTTGATCAATAAATAACGAATAAGCAGAAAAAAGACTTCACAACTTGCCTCCCTGAAAGTCAAATATCCTAATTTGCAACTGCAATTTTCATTGGCACATGACTTTTCTAAGTTTATTCCTTTCCAACATCTGTCTGACAACTTCTCTTGCCAAGGTGAATTTCTCCTTTGGAAGGAAGCTAGGGTGCTGAGGCATAAAAACTACCCCATAATACTTTCAAAACCATCTAAATGAAAATCTCATGACAAAAAGCCGTCCGTGATTTTCCTAGTCTGTAACAGAATCAATAGATATAGCTAAGGCGGTCAATCAATATTTCGCCTCCTTCATGGCCCCAGCTACAGTCAGCGACCCACGCCAACTACCAAATAGGAATAACCCTACATTATCTGCTGTGTCTTTTGACGTTAAGACTGTTGCGTGACACCTAGCCAATTTCAAACCAAAGTCTCGCCAACGCCCTGATGGCATTCTTTTAACGGCTGTTCTTAGTTGTGGCTTTGACTCTGGTACTGCTCAACCTCTTTACACTTTCAATTAACTCTGGTGTAATTCGAGTCATATGGAAGCACTATGCAATAACCTTCAGCCTCAAGATAGGGTTCTCGCATGATTTGTCCAATTTCCATCCACAAGGCTGTATCTCCAGGGTTATGGAAAAGGTGGCAGAATGCTCCATCGTGGACTACCCTTTAGCCTCCAATCTCCTTGGCCCTAGACAGCATGGATTTCTTCAATCCCGTCCACGCTCAACGTGTAACTGTTACTTCATTGACCTTTTGACCACCCAGAAAATCGGCTTATGGCTTCCGCAGACGTCTACCTCGAAATGTCCAAGGTCTTTGACCGTGTCTCTCACACGCAACTTTTATCCAAGTCAAGTTCTTTTGACATCATCAAGCGTCTTCTATCCTGGCTCTTGTCTTGCTTAACTCAAAGATCACAGATAGCCTCCATTGACGGCGTCATCTCTACTCCCGGACTTGTTACTGATGGCGTCATACAGGGCAGCGTGCATGGTGCTCTGCTATTAATTGTGTGTACTAATGATACACTAATTTCAATAACTCACGGTGTCCCCTTGCAGCTTGTTGATGACAAAAACAGTTTACCCTCTTAAGCCGAATGAAGCGGGCACTGCGGTTGGAGCAACCTGTGCCGATTTGTCTTTTTTGCAGGAGTATTGTGCCCCATGAATGATAACCCACTCTGCCGATAAGAGCAAAACACACACATGTGTACACTACCTGAAAATTCAACATTGCTACGCGGAGTTCCTTTTGCATGTAAACCCACAATTCGTGACCTTGGTCTCAACTACTCAGCCTCGCAATTTCTCAAAACACGTAGTTATTCAGTCGGATAAAGCAAGGAGAAATGCAAGTCTGATTTTTCGCACAGTGGAACTATCAGATAGCATCCCCAAAATCTATAAAACACGTTTGACCACTCCTTTAGCATGGCGCTTTGATATACTCCGGCATGTCAAGGCTTGATAGGATTTCCATTAAAAATATGTTCACATATGCTTCAATGAGCAAGTAATAGGTTGTTCGGCGACCCTAAATTAAGAACAACTATATTCAGCCCTGAAAGGTGGGCCACTTTGGCTACGGAGACTGAAAATCAACCTGGGTTACCTTCATAACCTGGTGAACAGGCGTTCCTTCTACATCGACCCAACTGTATTCTCCTCTGCCAGCCCCTACCCCCTCGGGCTCGGGTCCCTAATCATCCATAGTGAAGCTGCCAAATCCTCTTTAAGGTCACTGTTCTTTCTTGTTGTTTACGCCAAGCTTTGAAACAAACTTCCCATTGGCATCCGGTGCACACAGAACCAACACATTGTTAAGGCTGCACCAAATGCTTGCCTGAGCGTCACGCAAGTCTTTCAACTAAACAACACCCATGTCTCGGAAGAGCGTGCTCTTGAGTCAGCCATCGATTTCTAACTACCCAAGCTGACTCTTTCTTCTACCCCATAATCCACATGGCAATGTCTTGGTCTGGTATCAACATATAGGTTACTAACATGGCGTTGAACACAGGTCGGAGGTTACCGTCTCATGTGAGTCAACGCCCTGTTCCGTTTATTTCCATTCTACCTTCCCCAGCCGGCCATACTTCCTTCCTTTGAAGAATCAGTGCAGTTTCATCTTCCACTAATTCGGTAATCGCCTTCTTCTTTTTACTGCGTTTCGTCTCATGACATACACCCTGTCTCCTTAACCTTTACACCTCCCAGTCATTCAAATTCTCCTCCGCCTCACTCAGCTGTCCCGGTTCAATCGGGATGAATGACCAAGAGAAGTGGTTTGGCAGATGATTCGAATCCTAATGGTGATCTGATTTGGGAGGGGACATTCTCATGTATTTTCAACCGCAAGAGTGGCTCCACTTAGTACCATATTACAAACCTGAACAGCAAAATACGTAATTCCACGGACGAACAACACAAACTAAAGAATAGTAGATAAACTTTGAGACAGGCTACTTTTGATAATACGAAGTACCACGTCCCAACATTGGCAACCCTTTCTTTTTCGACAGTTGAAATCTGATGATCAACTGGCGCTGACAGAGTTCGCACAACTGCTTATCCTGATGAACCGCATTGAGCAAAAAGAAAAAGACGTATTTGTATGGCGCATTTCCAGTGCTGGTTTTTTGGTGACGGGTCAAGGACAGATCATATAACAACAACAAATCGTCCCTTTCTATAAGCGTTACTTTTCCTTCACATGAACTATACCAATGACATTGAGCGAGCCACAAAGCGCAATCAGGCTTTGTAGTGGCTCCATTCATACCCCCGGCACGAGCCGCACAACTTCATTTGAGTTCTTCCGTGTGGTTGTTTATCCCTAATTTACGTTTCCACAGCCCTGTGCAGTGAAACCCCTGTTTCAACAGCATCGAGGCCATGGCTTGCGAACGTGGGGAAAAAAGACCATCGCCAGCGGTTGCGAAAAAATCGCCAATATGCAGAAAATTATGGTCGGGCGGAGAAGCTGTGGGAAGTTCCTATATGGACTCAACGACTCCTCCGTTAGGGAGAAATAGATGCAAAAATGGTTATCTGGCTCTGAAGGAAATGGGCCACTCTTAGTTTTGGGTTTGTTTCCCATCCGCCTGAACCCGATCCTGCGAAAGAGGCAACACCACAATGCCTGTGTTCGCCTGATATGCCGCTGGTTCTTATGCTGTACAATTATTGGATTATTAGCGCTCTAGGCCCTCCACATATATATGTCCCCTCCCATCTAGGTTTCCGCCCCACCTCCCCTGTCTTTCATATGCACGCCAGAAGCTGACGCTTAGGACCTTTACAACAACTGCCATTTTATCATGTTCAAACTCCTTAACACTCTTTTTGCTACTTTCTTCTTCTTCCACAAACGCACACAGAATCACACAGTTAAAATTTAAGTTGCCAGTATTTTGTCACTAACGGTTAATCAAAGACTTACTGACGGCAATTCCTCCGACCTAGTCCTTAATCCAATTTTTACCCGTAAACCATACCAGGGACAGCCCCTATCCAACGTTTGCCGTACTGCTTCCGGTCACGGATGACGAGCTACCCCAGGGGCTTTCCCTGACCTAGATACCCCCAAGCGACTGACTTGTTTCTACATTTTCTATTTCCCCATTGACGTAACCGCTCGCATTTCTGTCGGCCTGCCACCCTTCGTGCTTTCCAGGGTCAGAATGCGCATTTTACCTCCTGACCCGGTGGAATTCACCAGGTTAGCTAGTGCCCAAGATCCAACCCACCCCATAATTTCTAATTGGTCTCTGCTTTCCACAGCACTCCATCTGAGGGCATAAGGGAACCTAATATACTAGCGCTATATGGACAGTAACAACACTGAACCTCTCTGACCGCTGGGCAAGTGCAATAGTCCGAAGCATTTTAATGGGGATCTACCCTTGGCACGCCATTTTGCTCAACGATTATCAAATTCCAGATGTGCACATACAACGTCTTCCCGGCTTGCCCATTCACCGCTACACTCCTTGGTTTATTTTATTTAACTATTTACACTTTCTTTGACATTCAACATAACCCCTCAGCTGGAACACTCTCCAGATTGCCATTTCCTTCATCAATTCAGGCCGTCTAGACGCACCGCGAGCAACATTCAGGTTGGTTAAAAAGATCTACCGTCTAAGCCATGCTGAAACAGATTGATAATGTTAACCAGCATGAACTGCCAACGACGAATTACGGTCCCCGCTACATGTCCGCTCAGGACCAGAGGCTGCGTTATATGATCTCCAACGGAAACCCCCCTTGAGCAGACAAATCTTCTTTACCGCATGGCTTGATCTGATTGTGGCTAACACGCCCGTCACTTTGACAGTCAACATTTGCGAAATCACATATTCGGCCATCCAGCTATCCTCACACCTCCGGATATCTGAACAAATTCCCCCTTGGCAGCCGAAAAGATCCAACTCTATTTCACAGTCTACTGGATATTCTATTTAACGCATTGCATACTACTCTTCATTCTCGCATTTGGTGACGCTTTATCTTCCACTGCCTTCAAGCAATTATTAAACACCAAGTACGGCATTCTTCCTTACCGCCTCAAACTTCCAAAAGGATTTTATACTTCCTTGCATGCGGAAGCCATGGCGCAATGCATGACCTTTAGCTTCAAACTCTTTTTTTAGGTTACACCTTTTTGTCCAAATTCGTCCTTTCCTCAAGTCAATTTAGCCAGGTTTGCAAATACTTCATCTGTTACTCATGGTTCATTGACTTTCTTTGTCGCAGATCACCTTCCGTGGGCATTGCGTACGCATGTTACATTTTGGAAGGTTTCGTCACATCTTAACATTTTCCACTTTCCTCTCACCGAAGGTTGCGCCTGCGATACGCACTACTGGTGCATCTAAACGCAGAGCAATAGGCCAAAACTGCTCACGTTAATCTTCACAACAATGTGCAATGTTAAGTCATCCGTTTCCAAGCTCCATCTTTGAGCTTTGCTGCCCGATGGGTTGTGTTTAAAACATTCTAACGCCTGATCATGCAACCAAGCATATCTCTCGCAGTTTTCGAAAAATGCTCCATTATTATTAGTATTATTATTATTACTGTTATTGTTATAACAGTTGCACCCTGTAACTTTCCTTATCATCGTCTTCAGAACCGAATTTCGGGACCGTTGTTCGTATCAACCTTTATTTACATGTACGAACCCCATCTTAGAGACTTTCGACGTTGGCTTGGGGTTTTAGCGCTTACTCAGTGAGGTCTGTGGAACCTAGATCTCAGTCTACAACATCACATACCAGGTGAATACCGCCCTTTCCTCTAATTGCTGAGTATCCTGCGTTCTGCCTAGTGGCCACAAGCACTTTCATGGAGTTGGAAGTGGTATATTAGGTGTCTCGAAAGTTGTTGTGACTTGGACAGTCTTTATTTTTGTTCAGTTAGACCACTGCTGGCACGATTTTTGGGATTCTTGTTCCCTTTTCTGCACTCATCTTATAAAAGGAAGAAGCGGATGAGACTTAATCGCAAAGCCGGCTCCATTGTCCGGGATATATATTGTTACAATTCTCGAATACTTCGGGAGGCATGTTTGGTTGCGTGATCAAATGTTACACCGGTATTACAACTCAAATGAAGAATTTAAGTACACATGTGGGGACAAAGTGAGGAGAAAGCCAAAATGGTGTTGTGAGAGGAATAAGTTGTTTATGCTCAAAAATGATGCATATAACGGGTACAAGTTTCAATTGGGTGATGGCAGCGCGTGTTGAAATGTGCTCGCAGCGGTCGGATTTAACGAATCTACAAAATGGACAGAAACGTTAAGCTGCCGTGGAGAAACTCTTCAAAGATAATGAGTGCAAAGGAAAAATATGTCAAAACGGACCAAAACAGCTAGAAGGGAGAGCGAAGATGGCTTATAGATACCCAAAATTAAGAAGCAAGTGAAAAAGAACGCCGACCGTTTTACTGTGGATCCTGAAGCTAAGAAAATAGTTAAAACCTGCTGGAAGTGCAGAGGGACGAAGAAGACTGGTGAAGATTTGTGGCAAAACATTGTGGGAAATCATGAAGAGGGAAATCGCCGTCGGCGTTGAGAAAAGTAATAGTTAATGTGGCATGCGCAGAAAAATATAGTTGACACCAATGTGATACAAAAGACGGGCCTCCTTGTTCATCTTGTTCGCATTTGTGGGCCCAACTGATGATAATTACCGTACAATGATAGCCGCGGTTGTCGAGGGGGTAATTGAGGGGTGATGTTTGCGGCAAACGATGGTACTGTCATCTAAAACAGAAATCTAAGCGTAAGAACCTTTGTGACGATTGGGTTTTAACGTGGTGGGCATGTTAGCCAGGGTCGGGCAGCTGAAACAGCAGATCTGTGTAAATATGGGGACTTGGCTTCTCAGAGAATAGCAGGCGTTCGAGAATGGATAATGTGTCCACGAGTTTCGGACAGACGTGCAACAGGGTTACCGGTTTGCTTTGGTGAACCGTGTGGATTACCAGCAATGTTCACTTCTTCGCGGCTCTTGTAGCAGAACGCATTTATTCACCCTAGAACAGTCGACCTGAGCTTTGGGTTCGTTTGCTCTCATGGTGTGTTGAGATGTGCAAAGATGGGGAAAAAACTGGATAGTAAACCCTTGACAAGGCACGAGTGCAGACGCGCACAGCTGAAACGGAAAAAGAGAAAGAGATGGCAGCCTGGAGGTATTTCGGCTGAGGGTTACCGCACATGCAACAGTAAGAACGAGAAGTGGCACATGTTACGTAGAATGGGGCGTTAAATAATGCCAAAATTCGAGGTTGGAGTGGGCTAATTTTCAAATGCGTGAAGGAGAAAAGATTTATGTGAGAACATTGAATGTTAGCTTGGGAGTATTTGGGAATGTGATATGAACACTTGTCTATTTATATACCACTGCGTATTTATTGAAAGATATCAAATGTTAGGTGACAGATTACGCTTCCATTGTTCCATTGATGGAGTTTGCCTGCCTATGCCTACAGTGATGTGTACTTGTGGAGGGTACTGGGAATAAAAGTGTTTAGACCTTGTTGATTGGGTTGAGATAAGACTTCGTGCGTTAGGTTCACTCAATATCTCATGATAAACTCATAGGCTATTTCTACTGAAGCGTAAGGATCGTGCAAATTTAACAATTTTTCGGTTGTTTTCTTCCTACTTTCATTTTTGAGGGTAGCGGAGGCAGAAGAAATCATCCTTGTACGTTGGGGTAGTTTGTTCCATAGCAAGGAATATTTGATGAAGTTTTTCCCTAAGTGCCATCCTAAACAGGGAAACTAACAGCAAGAACGCGTGTCGCAACGCATAGAAAGAGTTGTTCCTTGCTTGGAGTGTGGAGATGCATGCACTTTTACCAATAATCTGATGAAAAAAGGAAGAGGCAAGTCTGAACTCGGCGTAGCCCTAAGGGATCTAGTTATAGTCTTGTGCAACATCGTATATCGATAGAGAATGGCCCAGAGGTCGCTTTGTAAATATTCTTTGAATATTCTCAATCTCTAGTTTTTTTCCCTCTATCGCATGCCGGAACGAACGCTGGAACAGTAGTCCAGGATAGGTTTTATATGTGATCAACCTATTAACTTCTTGCTTTCCAGGGTTCCAAAAGTTCCGTGCACCAACCTAATTAGTCTCCTGGCCTTTGCAACCTGAATCAGAGTGTTTTGAGAAGTTGAACATGCTGGATTAATGCAAACCCAGGTCTCTGACAGCGTGGGGAGAAGCAATAACTTCTCGATTAGTTTCGAAGATTCCTGCAATAAAGTGACATTTTTATGCAAGCATGCTGCTTTCCCAAGCCAAGACTTTCATCAGCCAGGTTGTGCGCCATGAACCAAGCTACAGTAGATCATTATCTGCATTATCTACGATAATGTTGAAATCACGAGGGGGAAAGGTGAACACAATTTTTATATCGTCTGCTAGCATAAACGAATACCATGCCTAATGACGAGAAGAATGTACAGCAGAAACAGTAGTGGACCTAGTACTCTTCCTCGACTAACCCCGCTAGTAATCGGACGAGGCTAGGATAAAGTTCCCTTTCCATTCTAGTCGTCCAATGAGAGGAGACCCAAGCCAGCAGGGGGGTTTGTACCGTAGATTTCGACTTTCACGAGAAGCTTCCGATGAGATATGCGATTGAAAGTCTTCGTCATATCTGAGAAAATCACAATCATCGAATTTCCGTCTTTGGAAGCCTATGTCTCTATGCTTAAGGGATCAGTCACGCACGTAGAATACGATTTACTTTGAAGGAATTCACGTAGGTCGGCTTTAATGAGGTCATGGCTTAATAAATAAGTGGTTAACTTTCTTTTTATTGTTCTTTTCTTAATTAGAGAGAAAACTGGGGTGTGATTGATGGGTTTGTAACTAAATTGCATCTGCTTTGTGAAGGTTTTATAAATTGGGACAATGGCAGAAGTTTTCAACTGGTTTGTGGACGTGTCACAACTTGGGGAAAGATTAAGTGGATTGAAAAACGTTTATGGGTGTCTGCACCCCAAAATCGGAAGACGGCTAGGGAAGGTCGTCCTGTCTTACGTGTAACACGTTCTCGTTCTTGACAACTTTGGTTTAATATCACTTGGGTTCAGTGAGAATTTTGAAGGGGATGCAGCGGAGACTTCGGAAATGACCGGCGCAATGGTGTTATCATAGATTGTCATATAGAGGGCGAAATCATCACTGAGCACCGCTGAACTCACTGGAGGGTCATTTATGCACGCGCCCCTGATTATAACAGATGTGACGAGGTAAAAGTTTTAGTTCTCAATAGTTTTGTCAGTGCTGCAGCCTTGTTCGTCGAGTGCAACGCTTGATTTTTCCTCTTTTGAAGATAATCCAGCAGTAACCTAATCTCCTTAAACAGATGGTTCATTTGAAATAGAACAGTAAATTCTCTTTTTCACATGAATCGTGTTTGGATTATGGAATTTTTTAAAGGGTTCAGAGATTTTGCCGCGCTTGTTTAGAGTAATTAGATCAAGGCGCACATCTAGAGTTGCGTAAAACAGTTTTTTCGCTAGTCGGGGATCAACCGACTGAAAAACCACCCGATTGTTGGATACTAATTATGTAGGGAAGTTGGCCACATGGGATTATATGGTATGGTTTAATGGAAGCTGAAAGAAAGATAATGGATGGCAAAACCGAAAGATTGCAAACAACACGGGAATAGTCATATAAGAGTAATTTCGTGCATAAACACTTGAGCATCTTGGTTTAGCTAGCGTCCAACTATCAGAGTTGTGTTCCACTTAGATTCTCATTATGTGGCTATTCCCACATCCGCTAGTACCGTTGTGACTGAATGACTGGTCCTTCCGTTAACGTGCACCTTTATGTACTTGCTTCTCGCTCCACTAGCCGTTTTCCACACTTTTGGTAAGTGCTTCATCCACCATGCGTTATACTAGAAATTATTGAGGTGCAATATCACTTTACTGTTGCCTACAATAAAACAGGGTTTCCACGAATTATTCCATGACGTCTTCACCTTCAGGCAATTATCCATCAGTTCTCCAAATCCTGGGTTTTGCTTTAGACGGCACAAGAATCTAGAAAAACATTCAACTACGATACTGATAGAAACCTGTTAAAGTTAAGCGGTTGGATGTTCTTACCAAAATTAAACCACGAACACCACCAGGAAGTCTACCTTTCACCGCTTCTCCCTCTGTTTTTCTGCTTACCACACATGTGGTACCAACAAACTTTCCTGTCCAATCTGACCTGGCCTTTTTTGACTGACGTCGTTAAACCGGTTATTATTCACTGTGACTCATTTCTATAATCAATGTTAATTAGGCTCGCCCAACTCAGGGTAATAATGGGGCGGCATCCATGGTAAGCCACAAAGAGGTCAATCGACCGTGAACTGAATTTTCCGTGCGCCCCGTATTATTGATTTTGTGTAATGCCTAATATCACCTCATCTATGTTAATTTGGGCTCTGTCCAATTTTTCAGCTTCGGTAAGTTAGCGTTTTCGTCACTTGTATGTTTCTAAAACATGACCATGGGTGTTGCACGTGTCTCGGCTATCCCGAGAAATAAACATATCAACGAAGATTCCTCTAATTTCATGTGAAGTGGCATGAGTCGCGAATGGAAATCGGGCGCTTTCACATTTTGTTGTCGCTTTCTCACTGTATTCATCTGTGCAATTTAGGTGACAACCAATCCAGTCCGTATGTAGTCCCTACTTCGATTAACCGAGTGCTACATACTAAATTCAAGTCTGGCTAAAGCACCATGACATTAAAGCCTTTAAGGTTCTCAATCCTTCTACGACCTGTGACTCGGCCGGTAGAATACCTCGCGAACTTCCAGGTAGCATAATTATGCTTTTCCCATCGATATGGTTCTTGCTTTGGCCCGCAAATGAAGTATTAGGATTTAATAGTGGATGCGGCTCCACGGCAGTTAGTTTGCTTTCAGGGAGACATCTTACTGGGATATCAGGTATTACATTCTCTACGAGCCTTAGAATCTGTGAGTGTAAGCAGCCGGTAACTGTGCTACTCCCCCGCATATGTGAAATGATGCTACCTTCACCTTCTTTCTAAAACCGGGAACACTGCACTCTGAAGGGTTGATTGAATAATTCTGCTAATGGCTCTACATGTTTTTGAAAATAAGTGGGATGGAACTGACCTCCTGAGTTGCCGTGTGGTCTGTTTTTTAAGATGCTGTGCATAAACTGAATAATCTCAGCTATTTCTTACTTTCAGAACAGCCGAGGTTTTACTGCGTATGATCACCCTTGTGTTGTGGTGGACGACCAACCCGGACTGCACTTGTTTAATTTAGGTGCTTGGTTAGCGATCTAAACGAGAATCGCCATTTTTTATTATGCATGCTTGCTTTATTCTTTTACATTTTACTCCGTTTGCGCGGTTAAGCATGTGGCTGGTCTCTGCAGTGTTTTTGGTGGGTTCACAGTTTCAGTCGAAACTTTTGGTTTGCATCTGCAGCATTTCGTTATCCACAAACTGCAGAGACGAAAAACACTTGGGGTGGCATTGTCCAATCAACTTTTTGTTTACACATCGTTAGTTTAGAAAAATTTGTCGTCAGAATTCAAGATATCCTTATTTCTTGCAACATTTGCTCTTTGTTTTGGGAAAAACAACAAGCTTACTTGAACTATTTGTATCCTTCCGTGAATGGACCTCCGTTTCGGGAACCCGCGCACCCGCTTTTTTATTTCCATTAGTTGCAGAAGGTTTTGTTTCCTCCTACCGCCCCAACTTTCAAAGATGCTGCATCCACTAATTTTAGTCGTAGCGGAAGTTGTATTTTTCCACGAAGTGCAAATAAATCTTTCAATTTACTTAAGGTTGCTCACATCCCCTCTCCCTTCGACTTATATTGTTCGCATTTCTCGTGCACCATCTCTGTAAAAGCTTGATCTAACCTTGCGCATGCCTATCACAAATTGAGACGTATACACTATTATTACTAATATTTTTATTGTACCCATATCTTGCCCTTAGGGTCCTGTTATAACTTCGTCACTTCGGAGGTTTTTCCTTAACGATATTAACAGCGACTTGGATAAAAATTTTTATGGCTTAAGCAGTTGCAGGACGTCGACACAGAAGGGCATCCGGTGGAAGAGGTGCAGAAAACGGCATCAGAAAACATATGCCGCCTTTTGTCAAAAAAGCAAGCCGTACATAGTGTTCGCGTCCTAAAGTGGCTTTGTGGTCGTGGTACTGCATTTATTGAGAGATGTGTTCGTCCTCTTCTTCGGTCTTTAGATTCTACAAAGCTCCTGATAAGTAGTCAGGGCGGGGAGTTGTCGCAAAAAACGTTAAAACTGGCCGAGGGAGTAATTGCACCTAAATATGACAAATGGGGGGAAAAAATAGAGCCATTAAAATATGAACCATTGCTAAACAAATTAAAGCCAAAAATACGCCATCAACTTCAGAGTTCAGCAGGAAGAAGACGAAGCACAAACAATTTGCACAATAACCGAAAGGTTAGTAGCAAACATCCAAACAAATACAACTAAAAATAATAAGGATATTCACATTTCCCCACTGTGGAGAATCGATTTAATCTTCTCCAAGGCAAAATCAAACTTTTGCAACCATGGTGCGAAGGAAATGCGGGAGAACAGATCCCAAGCTGCTCACAAGGATGCAACCGCTTATTGGCTTGAGTTACTCAAGAAGCATCTAGAAGCATGGTCAAAGTCTGCTACGTAATACGCATGGTACGAGTGGGAGGGTAACAAGTGGTAGCAGATGAACATTTTGAAAAGTAGCAAGTTTTTCCCGTTTGTTTGTACTTTTAAACACAATGCGTGCGCATTTTTGGACCAAGGACTAGCTGAAAGACGCCAGGAAGTGTGAAAATATGACCAAAACTCTTGAACTTCAAAAGAAACATATAACGGACAACGAAGTTGAGCCGGGACAAAGAAAAGCGTTGGCAATATGGTAATGAGAAGAAAATTTGCAGAGCCGGCGGTCGGTCAGGTGAGTTCCAGAAGGGACATAAGTCACAACTAACTCACTAGCATTCCGGAGTTAGCCAAGCTTCCCGGAGAACACAAGCATGCAAAATCCTATAGGGTTCAAATCACGAAGTGGCAAGGCTTACGGAATCCTCTACCCGACTCAATGAATTTCGATAACACCTAAAACAAAGAACTGTTGCTCGGACGAGCTGCCCCCGTTGAGCATGGGTTTGAAGGAGGCATGAAAACCATTTCAAATGCACCATCAAGTACCGGCAGGGGCGTCTTGTAAAACAACGTGTGTGGCAGTGAAGCAGAGTCTCAAAAATCGGCGCTCTGTTAATCTAATGTGACGAAAGGAACAATTAGTAAGTCGAGGCTAAATTGACAACCACGAGTAGTAAACAAAACGAGGCCAAACGCCGATGATAGGACTGTCCTGAATCTCGAGGACTCCAGTCGTGCTACCGGCGTGATTACAAATTCCCAGTGTGAGTAGATAATTAGCTCAGCAATAAACTCGAAACAGAACAGCAATTCATTCATTTTCAGGTGAAAGAGTAGTAGCAACCGGAGGAGAAAATGGAAAAGGAAAACAATGGTAACCACAGATTATCGAGTGCAGCTCTATGAACTACTACTCCGCTGTCCTTGTTTGGACACCAGGAAAGTAGACAGGCGAGCACCTTGAATTATACACCAGCAGCACGCCACTGAATGCGAGCTCGAGAATACAGAATTGAAGTATCTGGGAAGACTAAAAATTGGAAGTACCCTCAGAGGACTACGCTCAAGGGCGCTAATGCCTGTAGTGTGAGATGCAAGCGGTGTGAACAAATTGGGAGGAACCACTGTCCGACAGCTGCACCTGTTACCAAGACTTCTTTAAAAGAGATCAGTATGCAGCTTCTTCTCAAAGTTTCAGCCCTTGTGAGCAGAAGAGGGTAAATGGCCAGTGGGACGAGGAGGTTTTACCGCCTGTGTGGGCGGAGTGCACACAATGTGGCACTCAATTTAGGCTGGCTATTAAGAATATGCAAGTCACCACATGCTACGTTTGTCTAAATAGGGGGCCTGTATGAATGTTTTACGTCTTCTCGGACATCCAGTTGTATAGAGCTGAAGGCTCTGCTTTTCTAAGCAGATCACCAAGATTTGCAGTTCCGGAAGATCTTGAACTCATTGAAATCAGCCTGGTTGGCGAAAGTGCACCTTTGAATGCCGTTGGTAATGACTTATTGGCATGGCTCCGTGTTCACGGTGTCACTGAGCAACAAGCTTTATAGGTGGGCAACGGCCATCGAAGATATGTCTAACAACAAACAAGCCCACGTGTGATATCCGCTAAATACTAACGGAGGACCCGCTGGACAAAGGTGGGCACGGTGTATTGCAAATTACATTGGCTGCATACCATAAGGTTCCAAACCCAAATCAAGGATGAGGATCTGATTAGTGTGACAACTAGCATGTGCTGACCCCGATAGATTCAATATCCGTCAACAAAGAGTATTCGGGCCGTAATACGAAGGGAATTGTCGCAGGTTGCGGGATATTCTGCCAACAGAGGAATGTGCACCGGCAGCCCTTAATGTGAATACATTTCGGCTGACTGTTTAATTCCAGTTAGTGACCCTTGTGTTTTGCTAAAACGGCAAAAAACCAGACCAAAGCCCTCGTTGTTTCATGAGATCTACCGAGCTCATCTCCTAATCCGAACGAGCTCAATCCATGCGTTACAGGGATCATTGTTGAAACAAGGACAAAAATCTACGCGCGCAGCGTGCACGCCTATGGTGAAATGAGAGTAATCTCG
This sequence comes from Fasciolopsis buskii, assembly GCA_008360955.1. Classification (NCBI taxonomy): domain Eukaryota; kingdom Metazoa; phylum Platyhelminthes; class Trematoda; order Plagiorchiida; family Fasciolidae; genus Fasciolopsis; species Fasciolopsis buskii. The sequence goes on from LUCM01003963.1 coordinate 15,781, forward strand.
TTAGCTAATAACCAAATTTCATGAACAGACAGCGCAATAAACCCTGCAGATTTTAATACCAGCCCAACATTTGGCCAATCGTTAAGCAGCATTCAAAACAAGTCAATTTATTATCTGTCCCTGCTTAATTTATCATAGGTTTTCAGCTGCTTCGATCTAATACCACTTATTGAAGCCGATGCACTTCAGGACTTTTACGCTGAAGAGCGTGAGATGCAACACTTCCACTGCATCTCCTCAGTTCTGACATTCCATCCCAGGAGTACTTAGTCTTTACCCCTCTTATTTAACTCTCGGACTCCACAGAAGCCCCTTCTGTCTGGCCCACGCACATCCGATAAATGCCTCGTGCAATTCAATCGGAGTGAAAATGACTCTCGAGCTCTACGATGCTCAAGTTTCACCTTTATGTCACCTGCATGAATCGTTTTGGGCACACTGATGGACTTTCACATTCTCTGTCATCCTCTGGCGAGTACCCTCGGTTGACCTCTTTGCTGCATTCTTTCGCAATGAAGTCTGTAAGCCTCCACTTCCCAGGCGCCATAATCCGGTTCGTCAATGCTGTTTAATTTTATGCGTCGTCTATCATCGTTCGCCATATTCTACACCCATATGCTTTTTCATTACAGCCGTCTTCCTTATGCAGAGTACTTTGTCGGCTCAACCGCTAAATGCCCCTGATAATCTTGGATGAGCCGCACTAACCTCCCAGTTCACTTTGATGTGCACAGAAAAAATTGGTTTCCACATAATTGAACGTCCATTTCACCATGTTGCTGTTCCGTTTCCGCAGCTTCCAGCAATGCCTATGTTCTTTTTCTTGAAGTGCCTCTTGAGTTACCGACCACTCGTTCAAGCATGAGTATTCTTAAACCTTATACCAAGGACAATTTTCACTTTAACCTTTACTACGATTGCTTGAACATAGTGATTGTGCTTCCAAAGAACTATGCATGTTAATTGATAAAAATGCACTTACGCACTGGATGCCTGAGATAAAAGGAAAGACTAAATCCCAAAGGTAATCATGGGTTTGTTATGATGATACAAGATAATCACGCCTCGGCCACGTATACCAAGGATAGGAAAGGAATTGAAGCTAATCAATGAGGCGCCAAGCCAGAAAAAGAAAAAAATTAACCGGATGTTTGAAGAAAAATCCCACGGTTATATGCTGTTTGAGTACGGTAAGCGCGACTATAAAGGAACATTTAAAGTCGCTAGCAGTGTGTTTGCTCTTAAGAAAGACGAAAGAACTGAAAATCTCCCCTCATTCTGTGAAAGCTCGTACTGCTAGACACAGTCCGACATTCCATACGTTTCCCAAGGGGACGGGGTTGCGCTCTAGTTGGATATGTAGAATGCCAGTAGAAGCAAAGTAAATCGAACCGATTGGATTACAGGCACACCAATTAATCATGCGTGTCGAGGATATTAAAAGCATTAAACAAGCATAGAATGGCAGGGTCACACTTCAATCCTGTTATTACCCAGATTTTAGTTCGTGTCCAGCGCAAACGTGTACAGAGCATTGGAGAACATTCTTGAAAGTGGATAAACTCCCGGTAGACTGGAGGACGGCCACAGTAGCAGAAACACATAAATCAAGTTCTAGTAGAAGCGATCAACCGCGGGTCGGCCATTCTGACATATCACGTAAATGCTTAGAATGAAAAATTACAGAACCCCTGTGATTGCATATTGTGAGCAACAAGCCACTGAATTCTGTCGGCACGGATTTGTCAGAAACAGGTAGTACCTATCGAATCTCTTGAAGAGAAATCCAGCCTCAAGGACGACGTGAAGTGGCCGAGGTACTGTACACAACCTCCGGCGCTTTGAGTCAATCACTGCTGAACTACGCACTAAAGACCTTCAGAATAACTCGGTTGTTCAAGCAATAGGAAATGCTATTTTCCATCGATCGGAACCTTAGATTCCAGGCGGTCGACCAGGTATCCGGATCAGTAGATTCCATGATCGAAGCATCTCAGGACTGCTTGTGCTTCCTCTGACCTTTCTCTTCATTAGTGCACTTCTTGACCTCCCTTTTGGTGATGTGCCCTCTTCACCGGTGGCTTGGGCAATTACCTCTCGAGCCTATCCCATTGTGTGCTGACAAAAATGTCAAGGTAATATTTGACGGATCGATCACATTCCGTAATTTTAAACACCTTCAGCTTATGTACTCCTCGCTCTTCATGTCATCTTATCCTCCTTCTGGCCTGGCAGGGCTGAATAGATCGTTCTTGGTAGCCCCTAACCTTCAACCACGCCTAAAACTGCTACCATAGGTCACTCTAATTGCCACATTTTACGGAATAGATGCACTATGTTGCAAGTATTTTGGCGCGATCCAATAATCACCATAACCACAAGCTGGCACCCAAGCCAGACTACTTCCCTCTTGCGTTTCAGATCTCCCATCCGCAGCAGACGCGCTGCTGACGTTTTCGTCCTCGTAATGGCGATTTCAAATCTGCTGCCCTATCATTCTTGTTAGAAAACTGTTAGCTAGAACTGGCGCTCGAGTTCTGGCCCGTTCAGTTGAAACTACCCTGATAATCTCACTGGATATCTAAACTCGCCCATTTGCAATTGGAAAAAATCGCGATTACTACTGTCTCTGGAACGCACCTCATATTCCCCAACCGTACTGCTGAATAAAATCAAAGGGCTGAGACAACAAAATGACAGCATCGAGGACATTCTTGGTTATAGTATTTAAGGGGTGCTCTTACACAAAATGTCTCTTGTCTGACGCACATCTCGGTAAAGCTTACCGCCGTCCGCATGCAAATACAATCATTATCTTCGAGAGTTCCATATCCGAAGCTTCACAAATTTCCTCCACATAGTTTGGGACAATCTTGACAGTCATCCTCCGCCCTCAGCATTAATTTGGCCATTTGGTGTCGAATTCGTCTTATCCAATTTGCCTGACGTTCCGCCTGCTTTTCACCACTTCCATCCTATTACCGCCTTACCGCTGCTTGCCATCTCTTCAGCTTAACGTTTCCGCCCATCGCGCATCGCTCCCGACGTTTGGGGTCTCCGGCCATATATCCACACCCACCGTTGAGCTGCGTCCATGTTTTGCGCAAAAGTAGTGCACTTAAACACGAAATGACTTGTAGTCCGCTGCCTGCAAACAGTCCAAGGAAACGCTGTTGGGTCTTCAAAATAAAGTTTTCTATTTTTTGCTTTTTAATTGCATGCCTGTATTTTTCCCATTGCTTTGCAGCATCTCATTTCATTTTCCAGTGAGTTTCTGCAATAACTCAATACTGCTCCCACCCGCTTATCCCACTAGGTTTCTATCATTTACATTTCCCGTGCACCATTCTTGTAAAAATTTAATGTTGCCTTGCGCATGCCTCTCACAAATCGAGAAATATACAACATTTTTATTATTTAGCTCCGAAACCGGCAACCCATGCTTCATATATACAGTTGATGTCAGGGTAGCAGGTTAAAATGCAATCCAAGATTTTTAAGAGGTAAAATGAATGTCATTTCGAATGGATCGACCAATAAAACTTGGAGAATTCCGGTTGTTGACCACGGTCATGGATAGGCTCCACAATAGGCTTCTGCCTTGCATACCGGAAGTTAAAAGCTTGGGGGTAATCGCGACGCACGATTTTCTACCCTCTTTCTATTGTCTGGTGGCAGCCAACAAGGCCAGAAGTGTGCAATCCAGTCTAAGTGCATCGATGAGGTGAACGTAAAGGTAATGTTTCTTCTTCTGTGCAAGATGGTGGAGCATCCTCTGCCTTATTGGCGCGCTCATTCTTGGGCCCCTTCAACTGTAAGCGTTTGGAATGCCAAGAGAACGTTCATCCCCAGACCACTAGATGGGCTTCTGGGCCACGAGGCCAGAAATGTGCAAAACGTCTTCAGGAGCACGATCTCTGCTTGATGGAATGAAGACAAATCAGGGTAGATTGAATGCAGGTATTCAAGCTTGCGAAGGCCAACAGCTATAAAGACAACCGTTCGCTTTTCGTTTGTATCCCTAATTGGCGCACAGGGTTGAGGCCTGAAGTTACAAAC
>LUCM01003964.1:0-18865 GCA_008360955.1 Fasciolopsis buskii
TGAAGAGAGTTGCAGCAATAAAAAAGTGTCAATACGAAAATAACGGTGTTCGAACACCAAAATTCTTTGCATATATTTTAGCCGACATCGTTCTGAATCGCACAGCAGGACCGACCTAAATACTGTAGTGAATGCCCGGCCTTTGATCTTTAATCGCCTAGTTGAAAATGATCAGAATCAAATTAGTACGAGAACATGAGATGATGAGGAAACCATTATATAATTGGTGATATATTTAGGTTGCATGAACGCCTAAGATGTCACCACGCCGGGTGGTAGGATTTCGTATATCCAACCTGGGCAATCTAACCCATCTCACCCAATCGAATGTTCGTTACACTTTTCGTACATTTAGGTCGTCATGGAGTGGTCACAGGAGGCAATACTGCAACCCTTCCTTGTTTCAAAAACCAGCGTTCACGTGGGGATCTTGTCTGCTGACATCCGCGGTGCGCGGATCCATTTCATTCGCGTTTCTGAAACCATCAGCTTTGTGAAAATTTATGTATGCGAAACTAATCCTCATTGATTTTTCCAGTCCGCTGCTCATCATTGTGCTCCGAACGGATTGCTTACCATGAAGCAATACGGAAATTTGTTCTCTTAGGTATTGGGCTTCTGTTCAAATAGTTAATTAATTCCCCCCGCTTTTACGAAGCCTTCCATGTTTCTCGCTGAGGTTCAAGGGTGAAAACGTCTTCTTAGTTTGGTCCTGATTCCAGAAGCATTCTATGGGCTGCTGCGAAGGTACCCCTTAGTTCGGCTTGGACATGGGGATTATATGGTGTCCACAGTCGAAAGACTTATCGTAGTAAATAATGGGTGACAAGGGATGAGTGTGGAATGCGTTCATCATGTTAGCTGAAGTTTTGTTGCTTTTTTCTTGACCTGTATGTCGTGCATGGCATAGTGACTGTTAAAAGTCGTTTTCAAACTAACTGTGCCCAACGATTTTACAGTAATTTAAAATGTCCTAATTTTTTGCACGTTTTTCGAGGGACGACTGACTATGACGCACTATCGATGAGCTGGAGGAGTCCCAAGCAACAGATGTGTGTGGGTCCGCCTTCCTCTACTCTCCCGTTCATATAATTTTCTTTTTTCGCCATAATTCCTATGGCACAAGATCTGTGAGTGGCTTCATAAAAAATATAGGTAATTTGTTATGGGAAAATCGAGTTAGAATGGGACTGAATTCTAGCGGAATGCCCGGTCATTTTTGATGATAGCGTCTTACGTAGGTAAGGGAAAGCTTTACGTCCTAACTAAAGCAGGCGGGATGGATTAATCGAATTGTAGAATTGGGTTTGGTCAGTTTGCCTGGTTGCATGATGTTGGAACATTATAGAGCAGAACCATTTTTTGGAAAATTTCGGCAATTGGCATGAATGTGTGCAACGATGCATAGCCTAGCGTCAGAACAGTTTTTCAGTTAGTCTACGAGTCGCACACAAAAAATGTTTCCAGTAATGGTATGTTGAACATTATGACGTCGGACTATCGAATTTTTTCACATTCCCACAGGAACGATTTGCCGCTAAACGATCTGAACGCGATTTCGAACCAGTCTGCTGAGGTGAGTTAATACCATTTCCCACTATTTTCTAAAGCGCTTAAGTCGGGAGCTAAATAGACTAATAGCTGGAAACATCCGGGCAATTCACACTTTGCAGAGTTCTTTCATTTATTTTGTGGTAATCAACTTGAAGCAATCGATAAATCAAAATACATTGGTAGTTTGAACAAAGTTAGTTTGTAATGTGAAGGGAACCGAGATTATGAATAGAGAAAATATTCACAACTTTGCATGACTTTACTGGAAGGATGTAAAACGCCACATTCCGTATCATCTTAGTTTGTGGTCTTGTCACAGTAAGGAATGGTTGCTCTCATCCGATCGGAGCATCGGCCGAGTACCGGCCAGGTTTGGCCTTTGGTCATCCCTTGTCGTTGTGCTCCTAAGGGCAATGAAAATCACATTACAGCAGAATCGTTCGAATTCAGTCATTTGGGGCAAACTGAGTCACTTGCCTAAACACTGAGAAACCCTAGTTTTGTGTTCGCAGTTTATTCGGTTTCGGACAGTTCCATATTCGCCAACGAATGGATTCAGGCAAGGGTAATCCACCAGTTTAAGGTTCCCAAAAATGGTCTCGCCACGAGATGCTGAAGTTGATCACATTGTCGGTTGCTACTAAACCGAAGTTGGGTTCGATTTCTTTGTTGATGATCCTGAATGCATTCCTGGGGCTTATGCTTATTCACGGTTTAGTTTATCGATCTCATTTGGCATAATGGGGCCAAGTTTCAGGAAGAAACTTAGTAGAGTAACGCTGGTTGCGTCGAGTGTTGTAATGTACTGTATAGACTTTTGCGTACAAAAAACAGTGTCGCATTTCAGTCAGAAACATGGGGTAAAAGAAAAACAAAATTACACGCATCACCATGTAAAACTGTGAAAAACAAAAAAGCAGCGAGGAATGACGAGAGTGAGGCTGTTGTGTGAAAAGTTACCGAGGCGAACTCGGGTTTGATTTATTTGCCTGAAGTAATGGAAAGCTGACCGACAGTATATCTTGGGCCTTAACAGAAGCAGACAATGATAACTACTTGAAATCGGAACATGCAGTTTCAGGGAAAGCAAATCAGGGTGGTTGGTGATGACTCTATCTAAAATGGAGTCGCCTCTGGTGGGAAAAATGCAGTTCATTGGAGTCAAACTCAGTCAGTGGTTGGGTAGATGCATGATTGAAACCACCCACAATAATATGCAGACTCTACTTGAGAAGAGGAACAATAAATACTAGGGAATAGTCGAAAAAGGATGTGATGTTTTGTTGCAAACTAAAATAGGCGATTATAAGTTATTTATGGTTGTACTGGTATTGCGAGAAAACCTAGGATGACACTGTGTCACGGGACAGCCAATTCCGTTTACCGAGTACGTTTAAATAACTTCATACTTGTCAGACCAGAAAGAGTTTTTGCATGTTGCCACATCTCCTCCAGTCTTCTTGTCCGAAACTTGTCTGAAGCTATCTATCGGCACGAGCGAACCAGCAGTATCTGGATTCAGCTAGGATTCTTGTATGCAGATGACACACTTGTGAACATGGATCGGTGATTGGAGCGTGAGGGACAGATCAGACGTTTTCGTAAACAGATGGTGGATGTTGGTACTAAACATTGCCGGAACGGACATCTTTGTCGAAAGGATGCTTTAAAGGGCTACCTGCCAGCCAGCAGGAGTGCTTTTATTTGATGGATAAGATCTTTGGATTGCGACAATGCGTGATCCCAGTCGATGTTAAGAAACAATACTGTTGTTGAACAAGAGTTATTCCGAGCGACCATAACGTCGAACGGAGACCATAAGGGAACCAAAAATCCCACAAGTTAGCAACAAAATAACGATGACAAAATTTTATCGCAGCTAGTCAAAAGGCGCACAATCGTGAACTAAGACTTTGAAAACTGTGGCATTGTACACCTTTTTCTTGATAAAAAGTCGGATTTCTTGGCGGCGCCATAAGTGTTGTAGGTTTGCGGAAGCTGCTCCGGCCTTCGCAATCCGGAATGAGGTCCCCTCAACATCTCCCCCGGGTGCGGTCCTTAAAGCTGTTGACTACTTGCTGATCACCACAGGGTGAGTGGAGGCACAGGCTCCTGCCATTCTTGATAGAATACATTGCATTTTGAAAGGTGGAAAGCACAGACCGGATACGGTCGCCCGCGGTCCAAAGGACTTTGAATTGCCTGTGCTTCATTGTTCGGCAAGGCAGTATCATTGGCTTACTATAAGTCAAAAACTGTTTCCTGGGGGGGGAGTTCAACTCTACTGTCTAAAAGACCAGAGTTGAATAGGAGTGGGATATAGGGCAGCCTTGCCGTACTTCATTGGGGACGACACAAGGTAACAAAAACTGGCCACAAGCCGCGATCCGACCTAACTTATGACAACTCTTTGAGGACCGAAACATATCTCTCAGGTCCTCCATTTCTCAACAAACGGTGCCACCCTGTTCCTCACGAGTTTACCCTTGACGCGTGTTGTACAACCTGCAAAGAATGACGGACGAAGGCAACTTCGACGTTATCAGGATTAGGCCAATACCCCTATGGTTAGCGCAGTCACTACGCAAGCACCTTTTGAAAATGGGGACAATAACCGACTCCCCACTAGGAGGGGACTTCCTCGGAGTTCCAGACCTTTGAGAACAAGACTTGAAGTTCTCCAACTAGAGTCGGGGAAAGTCCACCGGAGCCCGGTGCTTTATGATATCCCAAGGTGCAGATTTCCCCCAGGATCGCACTTAGTCAGTTGATCTGTTGTAGTAGGCCACTGGATGCTTGCCGGAATTGCTGCGAGAGGAGCTGACCCCGAGGGCGAGATAAACTCTCTAAAAGTGCTCCTCCCAGCGTACAAGTCAGCGCTGCAGGTTGTGAATAGGTAAGCCGTGAGCTTCACATATTTTTTCGATCACACTTAACACTTTCCTTCCGGTAGCTCAGATTAGGTAAAGCAGCTTGTGTGAATTTCCCGTAGCGACAGTACGTTCAATCTCCAAAGCTGGTCGCGACCGCCAGATCTCGCGATCCTTACGCAAGCTTGCATTGGGTTCAGGTCTCGCTATGAGCCGCGCCTCATTATACTTGCTATTAGCCGGGATAGAATAGCGTGCGTCAACAAGGTGCAAAACTCCGGAGAAACCATGATATTACAACGCGATGGGTTAGACCAAAAATCATCAAACCGGCAGAATGGAAGGCATTCTTGATAAGTGACCAGTGCTCATTAGTGTTTTGAGGTGGGGAAATCTCAGCTTTTCAGCCAGTATGCCTCAAAAATGTGATACTCAATTCGGAGCAGATAGCTTGTCACAATTTAACCAGTGCTGCGCCAAGCATTTTGAGTGCCCGCCAGAGCACATGGACAGCCTAGTGCACACATGCGTGGTCAGAATCAAGGGAAATGCTCCAGCACGACCGATAGTCTCGTGGGTGGGCCCGCCACTTGTGACTAGTAGAGCGATGTGGTCGATTTGGATCCACCGCTGACTGAAAGAGGGTGGACGCCAGGTGGGGTACTGGCAATTGGAACGTCTGAAGCTTCCACTAGCGAGAAACAATTGATGATCTGAGCACACGGTCGGTATCCGTTCTACGTTTTTAGAACGACAGGAATCGAGACCAAAGGAACCTCCTAAATGCGCCCCATTCTAGAACAGCCGACCTACTCGAGCATTCGTGTCCTCCGCCTATATCACGATGTGCTGTGCGTAAGAGGTAGAGCAACTTTTGTTAGAAAGTATCCTTATTTGCATATAAGTCGCTATCCTTTGGCGTGCACGGTGAGGCGATAAACAAATTTCGTCTATCAGGGTAACGGCTATTTCCTTTGCACGAGCCACCAAGTCTTACTGTGCATAGCCGGCTGTCGACTAGGATCCGATCAGGTAGTGCATCCTCATCCTTTCCATTGAGGTCCACACCAACCCTAGCAACACCAGGAGCCGCACCCTCAGGGTCCCCAGAAAGACGCGGGTGAAATTTCACGGAGGGACTATATGTGGATGTCAGTCGGATAACAGAGCTGGAGTCTTGAGTGCGAGTCTCTTGGATAATACACCCATCGATGGCTAGAGTCTCGAGAGCTTGGGCTAAACACTCATGTTGACCCACACGCACCAGTGTAGTACGTGGCTAGTTTAAGGGGATATTAAGGCCGAAGAAGTGCATCGCCCGGCTGAAGCGGTTTCGGCGAGATCACGAAAGAACGGGGACGAATTATTTCAGTGAAACTACCACCAGTGCGGACGACTACAGAACCCAGAGAAAGTGAGAGACTCGGATGGGAGGAGGGTGAAACGAACCAAACAGTTGTGTACGATGTAAGATAGCCTTATTGAATACGTTTAGAGTGAAAACTTCACACAAAGACTAATCTTATTCATGTTTTATTTGTTGTGGGCCGTAGTACTACTCGGTCGCCCAGTCCGGAATGGGTCTTTTGATTTGAAGATGCACCTCTATCCTTTGCACGGCCAAGCACGTTTTGCATTGCGGCAGAATCATCCCAGACGAGCCGGTGGCTGGTTGTTCGGTTCACGCGTCTCTTCTGGAAAATCTCACGCCATCAGTGGAACATGAAGACGGGCAATGGCCTTATTTGGATGACAGGCCACACTCGCCACGTTCCAGTGCCATCAGCGGACTCTTGTCATATTTTTTAGACAAAACGCTCTCCAGGGGACACTGTCGCTACTGGTTCGCGGCCGCTTGTTCGGTGTGCTTGAGCCTCATTCTCGGGCAACCACTTGTATGATGTCCGTATCCTTTTCTTAACGCAAGGACGCGCTGAGTAGCATGCAGCTCCTTCTCGAGGCAAGTGGTGATTGGGAGATCAGTCAAGGTAGTCAGTAGGAAAACCCTTGTAACTGAACGGACTCGTGCAGATACAGTCACTGGTGGATTTGGGTTCACGAGGTACTCTCCCCCCAAAGTGATGTTATTGTCAATTGTTGCAGTCATAGGCGCATTTCCATTCGAAATCTCTCCTCTATTTGCTCAACTTGTTGCGTTGTAGTTGATCTTCCTCAGGTTCCGCTTTCTTCTGAGGAAGTGCTGTTTTAAGGTAGTAACTGAACGCAGAGCATGTTGGTGAATGGTCATTTATGTTGACAGCTGTATCGGTCTGAGCGCTAAAACGGCTTCCATCTCCGTACGCATGATCAGCCGAAGTCTTCTTGAGTTCAGGTGCTGCAGCCACTTTTACACATGCATGGTTGCTGACCGGAGTTGTGTGAAATAGTAGTTGACAATACCGGTTGTAGTAGTGCGATTGGGATCGGCATTTCGTTAAACCAATGACTCAGCATCTTTCGGGGGTACCTATTTACCTTAGTTTGCGATTCATTCCACCTTATAATGAAATTTCTCCATGGTAATTCTGAACAGCTTCGCTTGGCGTCCACGCTTAAAGCATTTGAGCTATGCTACCAAGCCGTATGTTTTCTCACATCGAAAACTTACCTTTTTGTTTTTGCGGAGGTCGGCGGTGCTCATTTAGATTGAGTATCTATCAACAAAATGGTCAGAGGTTCGAAACTTAAATCAGCCGATCAGGTCGATGGTACATGGCAACTCGCTGTCGCCTGTCTCGTTACCACGCCTGATCTATTGAGACCTTAAACGGTTGTATTCCATCTCGGGTTTCAGGGTTACGGTGGCTGGCTTCTCTGTGTTGTAGGTCTTGGTGGCCAGGATACGTGTTCCTTCCACTACATTAACGATTCTAGCTCGTCATTGAAAAAAATCCGCCATGACACCGTACACACAGGCTATCCATTTTAATATTGCACTACTTTGCTCTATGTTTTTTTACAAACTTTGGGGTCTGCCGTCTAACGTACATGCTGAGTTGTCTCCTGGAGGTCTGTCTCTGTTGTCTTTCGTCCTCCAGCTGCTGGCAACTGATTCTCATCGAGTTGCTGTCGTAAATGTAACATAATATAGGGACGATAACGGGCTTTCTTGCCAGTTCGTTTTGTGTTCGGTGTTGTGTATGATCTCAAAAGGTAGAGAGAGAGCTTTAGTCACATCGACTGAAATAAGTAGTTGGGTTTTTAGTTTTCGATCTGATAGAGGTAAGTACCGATTCCGGATAAAAAGGGGGTCAAAATTACGGTCGGAAAAACAGGTGCAGGTGATGCCTTAGTGGATAGGGCGATTTAAATGTCGATTAAAAATAGATGGATAATATCGAAGGATCACTGTTGTGTTTCATGCCGCCGGTGTTGATGAGTGTTTAGCTTTTGAGGTACAAGGACCAAACTTGCCCTCTCCTAGATTCTGAGCTCGATCCGCAGCGTAATCCTCTCAGGCTGTGAAATGGAATAGACTCGGGTAAAGTGACGGGAGTGTGCTGTGTATATTGTAACTTTCTAAGATTTCAGTACGTAATGCGAAGAACGTTTTTTTGAGCGCATCATTTCTCACATATGATGTATGTCACTGCAAGTTCGTAATATCGTTGATGGCGCGCAGATCGATCGAAGGTGAGGGAAACTGCACAGCTGTTGTGAATCTTGATGCGAGAGCAAAACTGGCACTAATGGTCTCTAGGCTTAAGCGGGGAACTACACGAGACTTGAATGAGTCAGCTGTAGAATAAGGTGGTGGGATGGTAGTGGGAATATTTCTCATAGGTTTGTCTGAACCGTTAATAGGAGAGGGTAATCTTCCGGAGTTTGGATGTTTACGGTAGAATCACTGACGTCCCTTACTAGTTCACCTAGCTGGTAAGTAATGGATAATTAGTGCTGGTCACTGATTGGTTGGAACATCTTATTTTTCATCAGTACTTATAATTGATACTCCTTTGCGTCTACCGCATCTGAGCCGAGTATCTTCACTAGTCTTTCCTTTTGACTATTATTTGAGTTTCTGCTCAAGGTGAGCGACTTTCCTTGTGCAATAAAGTGCGTTATTTTCGAATTTTCTCGATTCTAGTTTCCGGTATAGTTATTGTTTTAGTTCCAGTTGAAATGTTTACCACAGGTACAAATTCCTGCCCACACCCAAAACTTAAGCAATGTGCTTTCAGTAGCTTCTTCCACTCAGACGTTTCCTTATGATCACTATTATTTGGGCTGTCATTCTTATATCGCATCAGTTGCTGGGATTAAAATCCTTCGTTGCTTGAGGTAAACCTTACCTTCCTTGGACTTGCATAACTCGGAGTGTCAGACGTTATAAAGACAAAATGTAAAATCCCCTCTAAAACCTAGATGTCAGTAGCCCTCGATAAGAGACGTGGCGAGTAAATGTTAGTCTTTAGACGCAAGGACCATATCACGTGTCCAGCACATGAGCCCAATGAAAAGGACAAGCTGCATAGTCGCTAGGGCTCACTACTGGGTAAGGGACTCGAACCAGCAACCATGATCCTGAAACATGGAGTGGTATAGAACCGCATAGGTTCTCACTGGGCCGCTTGTGGCAACGAAACCGTGAGCAACGGATTGTTATCTGTCGCTAATGAGATTCCAATAAACTGTATGTTGGGATTACGTGTTTGTAAATATTAAATTTACTGTTTTTACCGGTCTTCCGTTTCGGAAAGAGGATTTTTAGTGCTTCAGTTTGTACCGATACTAAATAAGTACATGACAGCGATATTCTTAGGATGGATGTAGACCATCGTTGACTTGTTAATTATTAAATTTGTGAATCTCTTCGGGTTGCTGTCTTCCAAATATATCTTTAACGTGTCACATTGAGCATTGGTGTTATATCTGTTAGTTTCGAATCTTACCAGTAAATTCGACAGGCAGTTACTCTTAATTGTTCATTTAATCTTATCGTCCTCAAGAATGGCGGTCTCGCATCCATCGCACAAAAGAATTTAGAGTTTTGTTTTTCTTTCGACTTTGGGGATTGCCAGACTATTTTCCCACTGCCGTTTCTTCTCTTTCAGTCGCATTCTGTTTTCATTGCTTACATTCCTATTTATGGTAGTAACCTTAATAGTGATAACAATAATAATTTACTTAAGAATAATCTTTGTGCTTGCAGCGCCAGATGCTTAGCATTGATGCAGTGGACGTAACCCGTACTACAACAACCGCAAAAATGCCACCACCAAACGTGGGGAGTCATAATTTGCTGAAATTGAAAAGTCCCGGGCGCTCCGCTGACAATACAGAATCTTCCGGTGATTTGAACTCTTTGTCTGGTTATGATTCTGGCGATCTGGATCGGTATTTGCAGATACCCCCTGCATTTTTGGACTCCGAAGGCGTCGAACGTTGGGGTATGTGTCAGACCTGTATGCAGTATTTGTTGAATGACCAGCTTGACATTATATATATATATATATATATATATATATATTATATATCGGAAAGTAAAGCAGATTGTCAACGCTTTTTGTTAATATCAAATTCTTCTGCCACTTCTAGCTGGTCGACGGGATAGTTGCACAATGACAGCGGAAGTGTTGTCGGCATTGAATGCCACGAACGCGGATTCACCGGTAACCTTGGACCGATCCAAGGGCGATTCTACGGTGACTGGCATTTCCGTTGCAAACAAAGTAAATACCTCTTTTTCGATCTTATTCAACAATTTTCACCTTTTCGCTTTCCGCATCCACCAAGAGTTCCATGCATTGTTTACTCCTACTCATTTTGTGAAAGTTCGAATGCCCTATCAATGATGAAAATTGATGACCATAAGCTATCCGACTTGTCCAACCATGACCACTTATCATCATCATGGTAGGTGCCCCCAAGTTGCACTCCTTTTTATGTCGCCTAGTTTTTCGTGAAACCCTTGGCCTTTCCAACGTCTTTGTAATGCGCCGTGATTTTTGCTATTCCTAGATGCGATGATCTGAGTCATTATATATATATATATATATATATATATATATATATATATATATATATATATAAACCGATTTACGTCATTGAAAGAAAGCCACTCAACTTTGGATGACGTGTTTAATGAATTCTGGTAGAATGGTCCACGGAGCTTCTTTTGGAGATACTGTCTTTTATATATTGTCTATTTACTTAGACTCAAGATCTCATTGCCTCATAAATTTGTTAAAGATGGTTAAAAGCCTAAAATGGGACAATAACGGGAGTTAGGGATTTGGGACCGACTAACCAATCTTTGAGGAAGGAGTCACAGCCGTATCGATAGTTGCCAAAGAACAGTCTTACATGATTATCTGCCGAGTGGGGATCAAATGTTTAATAAGGGTTATTGATGAACCGTATGGCTTTGAGTTGAACTCATCCAGAAGGATCACCGCGTGTATCACTAGGAAAATCACGATTAGTTTCCTAGAGATTGAGAAAAGTCGAAGGTTTGAAAGCAACGTGGGGTTTTCCTACTGCTTATGCCAAAAGCTGAATGGGTTTCCGTCATATCTTAAGTTGCTTATGTCACTGCTCACAAGATGAGTTCACTTTTCCGCGCCAGAATATTCTTCAGTGCAGCCCACTTTGTACAAACCCTAAATCAGCTCCGCTTTTGGATACTTCAGTCACATGTTGGCCGGGGGTTTGTCTGACTTTCTTTTCTTGGTGGGATTCAAAAGAGCGCTGAGATTGGGCGTAGAACACCGAATTCCAGAGCTTTATATTTAGAGTGGGCACTAAATTTGAAGTTCCATGCCTGCTCTTCTAGCCAGGTAGTACTTGGAAAATAGATCGAAGTTATCAGACGAAAGATTTTGATCTGTATCATTGGGCTTTTTGAGTATGAGGAGTTTGACTTCGGGGTTAAAGTCTATGAAATCTATTGGTTGGTTAGAGATAACGTGGTGTGACTGAACGTCATTATTACCCGTTGTTTGTGATTCAACCAGGTCTTTTATTTTTTACACTCTGTTCATCAGTTTTCGGGCCATTTGGATATGAGAAGTACCTCGGATGGACTTAATAACTACTATGACCATGCACCGACGGCTCCGTTATTCGACTCCAGCCAGATGCAGCCATCGGATTTTCAAAACATGGCCAGTAAGCTTGGCATTTCAATGACTCCGAATGATTATCAGTTATTGACCAATCCCCAGCTGGCAAATTACGTCACCGACGAGACCACGGAAACCCAACTTTTGGGTTAACTGTTATCTAAGGTGTTGGTCTCGTCTGAATGATTAATTGCCTACCTATCTTATTTGCTTACTACCTATTCGTCGATGCGCCACTGGAAATGCAGCCCCGGTTTCGCTTTATCCTTGTCCTTCGCTTACGTCTTGGTTTTCCTCGAAATTTAATGACCTCTTCCCTTCCTTTGGTGTCAAACAGGGGATTTATTTCCTTGATTCCTTTTTGAAACCGGTAATTGTTTTATTCTTGGCTATCGTAATGGTGTCAAACAGATCTAATTTGGTCTGTTCATTATCCCCTTGCCAGCACACACACACACACACACACACACGAATACCGCCTACCTCGTTTGATCAAGCGCCACTCAGTTACACACTTCCGAAGACGGTCAGCGCGTGCAGTTCTTACTTGTTTCACTCATGCTTAAGTACTTATATTCACTTGCCCATGCATTCAGTAATTTTCTCCTGGAGGTGTCCTGTTGCATTCATCGAGAAATACATTCGTTTATTTTCCGTGAATCAGTTACCTTTGCAGGAGTTCATCAGTTTCCTAGTATCTCTTTGGTATGCTTCGTTTCCTTTTTCACCCTGCCCTCTGTTTTGAGCAACATTGACCGCAATTTCTATTTAAAAGATAAATGCGTTTGTGGTCTATGTTTCTGCACCTTTTTTGTCCATTTCTGGTCATTTTATACACGTGTATCCGCCACTTCAGTAAATTCATCATCCTTTTAAGCAACGTATTCTTTTGGTTGTACGCTCCCATCTTTCCGATTTTGATGTTCTACTATGTACTCATCATCATTCGAGTCTCTAAAATTGCACTTGATCGTGCCTGTACAAACGAAGCTTGCCCAAATTTTAGTAAGACCATGGATGCCACTATTGTACATTTAACATTTATTCAATCGTAAACCTCAAATAGTCTTCAAATTTCATCTTGCCCACCGTTTCACGCTCAGGGCTTTTGTCTCACCTTTCCCCCGAATATACCAACCTTCGCGTTTTCATATCT
The DNA here is from genome assembly GCA_008360955.1 of Fasciolopsis buskii. NCBI lineage: Eukaryota > Metazoa > Platyhelminthes > Trematoda > Plagiorchiida > Fasciolidae > Fasciolopsis > Fasciolopsis buskii. The sequence continues at coordinate 12,645 of LUCM01003964.1, forward strand.
GAATTACGGTTGTGTTACTGCACGTTGGATGTGAATCAGACTGCTTTGTGACCCACGTCATCAAACAGATAGTTCTGCTGATCTGTTTCTTTCTGACTCTCCTTCCCGTCGCTGTTTTTCTTAAAGTACAATTCCTAAGCGGTCCAGTTGAATTTTTGTGATACCTTGGTTATTCATGTATTCGCGTGTAAATTGTGTAGAATCCACTCTAACTTTCTATTTGACCAGATCAGCTATTTTCTCGCGTGTTCGGGTTGTTAGTGGTAGCTATCTTCGATAGAATATCAGTTTTTATCTCGTGCTTTGTAATGTGTGCGGAAATGACTTGCAAAGGAACAAGCACTTGTCCGTTCGTCGAGCAATCATAGTAAAGGTAAGAAGGAGAGGCCAACATTGAAAATACATTTTCATGATCTAGTCGCAGTCAGTTCGGCAATTTCATGTAATAGCGAACCGAAGAGCTTGTATAATTCACTCAGATGTACCCAAACTTCGTGACATTGTTCCAACTTGCTGTCAGTTGTTTGAGGTCGCCTTAGTTTCAGGAGGTTCGTATGTAGATGGAATAAATACTTTAAAAGACTCTATTTAGGCAATTTATCGTGGGTTTTTCGTGGTAGACTTCCGTTTTAACATTGGTCATTCCACCGCCCTGTACTTTTTATAACCAATAAATTCAAATAGCGACACGCATTTGACGTACGTTTATGCTGTTTAGTGACTCATTTTGCATCTTTCGCTTCAGTACAAGCGTTCGAATTTGAAGTCAAAGACAGAGACTGTGTAGCACGTGTATATAGTGTGATTACAAGAATTCAGGAAAACGGAATATCCATCCGAATAACTCCGTCAGTTTCATATAACAATGATTCTTGTATGGTTCCTCGTAAAAGATACGTATTTCATTCTTATTGTCAAATCCGCGTTGTAGTGGAATCACCTAAGGTACACTTAGTGATTTCTTTGTTCAAACATTTGGTGCCTGCGATAGTTTTTCGGAAAGTATGGTGTCCGACATTAACCATTTTCTTCACGCAGTATTGCACAGGGCTTTTTTTACATCCCTCAACACGTTCCATATTTAAGCTTATACGTCTATGATGAGTATTAGTCCTTACCTTGTTCGTTTGCCGTTAGGTTCTAAAGATCACCTGTATTTGTAGCGTTTATATCATTTTATTCCCCATTTTTTGTCGAATCAAATCGTTTATTATTTCATCAAAATGCACATTGGTGTTTTTCCATTTCTCCCAACTATTCGTCACATTTTGTCCCTTCTAGGTACTTATTCCCATCCGAGTGCGTAAAAGTACTATTTGATTTTACTTCAATTTATTACCTTGCATTAGATTTGTCATCGTTCAACTTTGAGTAGACGGCGTTATGAGATAGCAACCGAACCCGGAACATGTTGGTGCAAAGTTGATGGTTATAAAAACTGACTGAGTTTATTCATTAACCCGTTGAAGTAGTTTAAATTTTCTATACGATCATGTAGAAACTGAGTCCTGGATGGAAGGAAACTATTATTAGAGGTTGTGAAGAAGTAGATTCAGTGGGAAAGTCGGGTACCACTACGAAGAACAAATCATGGTAAACAAAGTTGATTTCACTATAATTCTTCCATGTTTGTTCTGAACGTTTGTCGGAGTGTGTTTTCGTTGCGGTTCAGTTTGTATAATGATGTACCTTGTATCAACATGTTCTGGTTTTGGTTGGTCTTTCACGAGGCTATCTCGAAATAGGAAAAAAGAAAGAATAGTGCAAGATTGACTAGAAAGTAGTAGGTTGAGCAGCTATGTGAAAGTGGAAAGATTTTGGATACAAAAATCCCATTAACGGCGGCATTGCATCATATCACCTGCTGGCTCCAGCGACTGCTTTAGGAGATCTCATGGACCTCCAACCCCGCTGTCTAACTGAATCTACATGAGCAAGTTTCATACATTTTTGTCTTTTAATCGATTGGCCTCCTCGACTCGTCTTCCAATCATTATCTGCCCCGTGACGAACACTGCTTACCCTGACAAACTCTTCCGCAATGCACTTTACATTTCGATTGCATAATTCACATGCTGATTGGAGTTTGCTTAGCTAATTCTGTGGTCTTTGAAGCAGGATCTAACATGGTTCTTGTTTGTCGATGTAATCACCGATAGTCACCAATCCCTGGTGATATGTTCTTTTCCTCAGTTTGATCCCGTTAGCTCTGATTATCCTTGAGGAAGTGCGGCGACAGTGTGCCTGATGCAACTGCCCTATACCTTTCAAGAAAACCTGTCTCCCCGACTGTCTTCATTTCGCTGGAGGGCTGATGTTATTTTGCACTGGCTCATTTGCAAGCAATAATGATGATCCAGTTAGGAGGTGGCCCGGCTTAACTGTTCCTTCACGTTTGTATCCAACCTTCCCGCCGATGGTCCACAGGGTGGATCATTGGCTGTCGGTTTCCTTGAACTGGTACTCCTTATCCGTCGGTAGGGTTGGAACTGTTGCAAATTACTGTCGCTCTTTCCACTTTCCTACATTCATTTGTGCACCGTCGCTTATGGTTATTCCACAGGCTGTTTGTCAGCTGACGTTCTAAGGATTTACGCGTTTCATTGTATGTTGCTTCCAGGGCAACGGATCTACAAGCAGCCAACATGGCGACTGACGCTAAGGATATCCATCGCTTCTGACGTTTACACGGCCTGAAATCCTGCTATGATATTTGCCGCTAACTGCAGTGTCTTAGATCTGCTCCCAGTGTTCGATCAGATTCTGGCTAGTTTGTAAAAGATGACAATTACATTGAAAGCTCCGAAATAGGCGTTTATCATCCAGAATCAGCTATGCAGGACGCGTGGTTTTCGTGTTAGTGTGACTAGGGCAAAACAAATGCATTATGAGTCCACAAATATCATACTGAATGATTAGTAACTTTTGGTTGGTCCACATCACCGATGACCGATCTTAATGTGGTCAATCCAAATTCAACACTGGGAACGCGAAGGAAGGTGCTAGGTGAGTTGATATCGCTTTTGTGTTTGCTGGAAATGGCTTGTCGCCGTTGATGGTACGATCAGCGGGGACAGTAAGTGGTCCTCCGACCCGGCGTTCCGTCCCCTCAAAGTAGTCAAAGTGGGCGTTGAAATCACGGTGAACGACCACAAGGTCCGTTGAATTCATGCTTCAAATTAACGCACGCAAGTCCGGTGGAACTCGTTTTGGCCTCAGGTTACCTGTAATCAGCAGGCCTACACAAGCATCTCGTGAACGGACAACAATGATTCAGTTGACTGTTATTCATAAGTGTGACCCCTCCCCCAACCAAACTGCATAAACGTCTGCTGACTGGGATCCAGTTCAGCAGCTCGGTCTCGGCTATCATGGTCAGTGCCACCCCGACGCTAGCATGAAACCGGATCATCTGACGCGCGAACACTGCAGCAAGAGGTGTTTGTACCTGTGTTACGAAGGGCTATTATTGCAGTGGGATTTCATGTGCGGTTTCCAGAGATGCAGTGTATATCTATTTTTGGTCTGGTACCGTATCTCGATCAATTTCTGAACATCGAAGACTGAAAAGTGAAGTGAGCACTTAGACTTCAGTGTTGTGTCCAATTAATTTTCTGTCCTAATAATGCTATCATCAGATAGGTCTACAGAACCGTGATTTATCATGGTATCTTATGTGGCCACAGTATAGGAAGAGTGAAGGTTGGTGCGGTTTTCTATGGAAAGGATGCTAGAGGCATTTGGGGATGTGATGCTTGGCTGCGGTCCCCAACTCAGAAGCGGACTTCTTTGGTCTTATAAATCGGGTAGTTGGACTCAACAGTCCGACCCACAACACACTGTTGCGTTAGTGCAAGCGGGTATTGACATACTTGACTTCATTTATTCCCATCGATGCAATGAACTGAGCGGTCCTGGCTATCCTGCTCGACGACCGATGCAGTATGGAAGTCGTTTTACTTTTGCAATTTGTGTTAAGAAATAACTTCACATGAGACAACTGTGGCACTTCCGGGCCTGACAAATCAGTTTTCATTTTTGTTTGCGGATATTTTTCCACACCCTGTATTTTTCGTCTCTCATTTTTGTTGGTTTACTAGAGGAAGAACCGGGAATCCGGCACCGCGATCGGTTTATCATCAGCGGTGTATCTTTCACACCACTGAGGTAACTCTACACAAACTGCATTACGTGCATCCATCTGCACGTGCATAATTCACACAGAACATTTCGTCGCATCGTATGCATTGGCTTTTATAAGTGCCGCTTTCGCTGCTTGACGCGTCGTATCTTCTGCTCCATAGCTACTCGTATAAATATCCAAAGAAGCTCCAGTTTTACATACTTAGCTCGAATTCTCGTCACTCGGGAGAAAGCCGTGACTGACTTTCTCACATGTTTCGACTTTGTTTTTTCTCTGTATTTTGACGAGGCGAATTCTTTTCCATGACAGTTTATACATAAAGTCGTGTTTTCGCAATGGGAATTTATCACGTTGCATATCGTTTTAGTGATATCCTCTTCCCATGTCATGGTCGGTGACCATTCTAGGGGTTTTGGTGCCTCAGATTTTAGTTCTGTAGTTAATTTTCCAAAAGAGCCTATCCTTTCGCAGTATTTTGAAATTGCCGTTATTTTGAATATTGCACGGTTGAACTTTTTTATGTCCGCAACAAGATTCATCAAAACTCGTTCTGTGATTGGCTGTTTCACATGCCGACCAAGGCCACTGAACACAACTATATAAACGATAGAGCTCACTTGATTTCTGACTTGTATTGGTGGATCACCAATAAACGTGCGGCAGTGTTCGTCTTCAATCTTTCACTAGCGAGTTTGGCTAGCTGTTCGTGTTCCGCGCCTTTTTCTGTTCAGTGTGGCTGCTCATTCAAGGAAGCAGCAGTTCCGTTCCATTCGTTGTGCGACTACAGGGCCTGAAGACTTGAGCCCGAATTATTGTCTCCTACCTCAGTGTGTGTTCCTGTCCTGCTAGGCCACAGGCTGCGTGCTTCTGTGCTATTGTGCAATGCTAATGCTTGTGCTTCAGTATGTGTGTAGGTCAACCCAACTCGGCAGCGCACCATCCCATTCATCGTGAAAGTTCCTCCGAACAAGAGTATGATCAACCCTCAGCCATTGCGTCAAGACTAGCATTTAAATGAAGTAATTAGAATCTGTAGTTCATTCATAAAAACGTTTCATCCCGGTCTTGCGCAACCGGTCGTACGGGATTAAATCTGGTTGCAACAGGTGTGTGCTTTAAGCGTAACTCTATTGTCAGCACCTTTAATCACAGGGTATTGGTAATACCAGTTTCGGGTACAGAAACGCTGTTGTACGCCAACACACGATAGTGACGCTGATATACATTACGTCTGCGTGCGGTCAGCATTGTCGACTCGGTGCATCTCTCCGTTGTTTTCGGACACCTCCAGGTCAGAAGCTTTAAGTGCGCGGATCGCATCATAGTTGAATTATATGCGTGAAGCCCCTACAGTAGAACTAATTACTAGGGGCAGCAGGTTGTATGTCACTTTCGACAATTTGCGTATATTTCTATTCGGTCAGCTTATGTGCAATATTACTAACCTAGCTTAATATTGTTCTACTCTTGAGGATTTCATGGGTGCGTTATGCGATACTGAGAAAGGAATTAATAAGTGTATCTAACTGAAATGCTTGTTGCCGGAAAGACGCATGCAGATTATTCATTAAGGTGAATTAATGAGATGACCAGCAAAACGATACATTGTTGAAGAAAGAGAATTAGTATAGCAACCATTGATAACCACTGGTATGCTTTATTTTATATGCGGTCTTATGTGCTGCAAAGCGAAGTTCGGCATGGAAACGTTAAAGTGTTCAGCTGGCGAATGAGCCTTCTTTCATTCATGATCCCTGAGCATTTTAGATGAATGTGACTCTTCAATTGGATCTGGAGTCCGATTATATCATGGAAGGTATTAGCGAGGACAAGCAATATACACTGGAGTTGTAATAAAAGTTTCCTGGTAAATAACAGACAGCAGGATTTCCACCGTTTTATATAGCGTGGATTCAATTCTGAAACAGGGAACGATGGAACAAATTTTTGGTCGATTGTGTTGCATCAGTTTGTTAAAAATACTTTTAAATCTCGTCGTCATTTATAAAAATCCGCGTAAGAAAACAATAAAGGTTGTTTGGGTCATTGCTGTTTACACCAGTTGAAGATGCCTTTA
>LUCM01003965.1:0-14987 GCA_008360955.1 Fasciolopsis buskii
ACTATGGGTAGGCAGAAGGGGCAAACAGATTGGGTTGGAGACAGAAGAGACAGGTTGAATAAAAGAGAGGGAACTCTGAGCAGTAGCATGCTTATCACCACCCATCCCGCTGGATACAATGAGTGGCGCGGTCCCGATTATTCTGCGCGACGACCGGTTAATTATTCTTCTACTTGTTTTTCCGATTGAGCCGCTAACTAAGATCAACCCCCGACTGGGAGCACCAGGAGACTACTTCATCAGCCCTCTATTCATTGAACTTCCGAGGCATGCAAGCCATGACACCACGTCAAGGTGCAGTCTCTTTGTCATCGATGCAAAGCGCATGGCCGCTTAGGCGTAGAAAGTCCATCTGATTCGGCTTTTCAAGAAGGATCGTGAAAACTTATGGGTTAAGACAGCCGAAGAAATGGAAGTAGCAGCTGCTTCGGATAACAGTCAAACACTGTTAAAGCCTATACGCGAGATCGGCAGGCGATGAAATCCGGTTAATGACGCGATATGTGATAGAAGTGAAGAGCTTATTTTTGATAAGCAGCAGAGTCTTAATCGTTGGTCCGAATACCTTAAAGTTCAACTTAGCTTGCCGCACGATAATGTAATCATCACGACGACAACAGCCGCCAATCCTGGTGAGCAGTCTCTTTGTCCCCCAACTTAATCCGAGATGGAGTCGAGCATTGGACTGCTGAAGATGGAGAAATCGACTGGTCCAAACGAAGCTGACAGTATTTTAAGGTTGGGCGGAGAGACATCGAATGAGGCACTTGTCTACTTACTCGGTGACATCTGGGACGCACTCCGTCATCACGTAGTGAGTCAGTGGCTGTGCCCATCTTCAAAAAGGAACACTAACTGTAACCATCGTCGTGAGGTTAGGGCAATTCCGCTAGTTACCAAGGTCCTGGCTTCGATAACGCTGAGCGGTTTGGCACCAAATGGCAAGAGCAACGACCACGAACAGCAGGCTGCATTTCGCTCAGGTCGAGGTTGCATAGGCCAATTTGTCACCCTTCGCCAGCCAGCTGGAAGGCACCTCACAAGGACGCCCGACAATCGGCTTCTCTTGACTTGAAGGAAGCTCTTGACTCAATCAGCCGAACAGCGCTCTAAAATGCCCCTCATCGGAAGGGTATGCTGGAAAAGTTCTTTTAGCATTGCGTTCGCATACCTCTGTTCGCGTAAGTGCACAGGGTGAGTCAGCAAGTTTATTCGAAAGCGAATACCGTTGTTCGACAAGGATGTCCCGTTTAGCGGACTTCATTTTACTTCATCACTGATGAAAGTGAAGGAAGATGCTTTAGCGGGTATTCAAGATGTAGGCTTCCAACTGGCAAATAGTGAAAAGCTGTGTGAACTAGACGACACTGTGTTTGTTCGAATCTGCGGAACATGCGCAGCGTATGCCAGGCAGACTTGCAATGGCTATAGGTACCTTCGGCATATGAACTGCATTCTCTAAAGGTAAGCCGCTATTACAAGATTGAACGACAGTGATATCGAATGTCATACTCATGGGGAGGGACTGTCCACTGTTGACCGCTTCGTTTAACTCGGTAGCCGTTTGACCAAAGGCGGTAACAAAGCGATAGGAGTGCGGACGCATTTATCTAAAGCTCGAGCGGTGTACGCTAGACTGAATCATTCATGGGGCCGACATGATATCTCACTGAAATTGAAGGGTTGTATGCTGTGGTGTACTGCGCTCAGTTCTGCTGAATGACTGCGCGATACGGAGTTTTCGGGCTGAAAATAGTCGCCGCTTAGAGCTTATCGATGTTTGTGCAGTAGCGCGAGGATTGGACAGTGACCAAATGAGCAACCTGCAGGATATCGGTTCAGAGAAGGTTCTATCAACTGCTTGGAAATTTCCACTGAGCACATTGAGAAAACACAAGTTGGAAAACAGGCTCATTTTCAGGGATTCCTATTCATGTCATCACAACGCGAAAGCGAATGGACATGTGCCAATTATTGTGAGGTCTAGGGTTCGCATTGCAGTAGAGGATGGGCCAGGAAAGTTAAAGGGCGACCACAAACTGCTTCCGAACGCACTATGGAGTTAATCAACTACTGATTAGGTTTAAGTCGGCCCACCCAAAGGTGGAATTCGCAAAGATGAGGTTGAACAATGAACCAACATTCCTGGACGAACCATTAGGTGGTCGAGAAGACGGTTCAGTTGGGCACTTAGTACACAGGAATGGACAATGTATCCAATTTCATGGCTTCGTATCCCTTCGTGGGAAGAGGAAACTAATTAGATGCCTCACAACCGGAACAAAAAGAATGTGCATGGAGGATTCTTTTGAGGTAAAACTTCAGACGATGAGAAGAATATTCATCGAAAATGGCTTCCCAAGTCGATTGGCTGATAAGGAAATAGGAACAGGAAAGGACATTCCCAGGAGGGTGGTGGAGAGAAACCTAGTAAACTTATCTCTTTCAGTCGAAAATGGCAGGGTAGCAGAGATCACACGAAGAAGACTGACTAGAACTATCAGCTAAGCTTCGAGTAGTGTTTAAATTACGCCCCGTAGCGCCACCGCGGTTGAAAGACAAAGCTCCTGATTCTGAGGCCTAGTTTCGTCTGCCCATTTTTTCACGTTCCTGTGGGACGAAGTACATCAGCTGCACGACCAGGCGCCTGCCTGAACGCATCCGTCAGCACCATCCCCCACTGTTGGGCACTGGAACAATTGAGTCACTTAATCTGACTAATTCAACCCCCTTTGAAATTCTTCCGAATATATTGTGATGTGATGACGTAAGAATCACTGAAAGCGAGCTTGCGTTTCCTCAATATTCTATCACAGCATATCGAGCTTAGTAGAATTCATCGGTTGGAGAACCCGTTGCTTACGACATAATAATCTATAACACCCGTTCTTATTTTCCGTTTCGCCCAGGGAATGAAAGAAGCCACGTGGAAGTCCACGGATAACCTGACAACATGGAATGAGGTGGACAGCGAATTTGGGTAAAGCATGTGCCCCAGGTCTTCCTGGTTGGAGCTAAAAAGGCTCGCCAACTAGTTAGCTTGAGATCCTGAAGGATATGGCAACGAACGGTGAACAAGGGCTATCCTGCTACCATTTTCTGACAAATCGGAATGATTGAGATAAATTGCATTTTTACAATTAGATCACATCCAATGTGTTAGTTATCATGAAATTCTTTTCTCTTCCCGAACCTGTACGTTTACTGTCAATCCATCTCGGGGCGGTCAGTAGAGCTTTCTCCGTTGCTTAAAGCTGAAAGATGACGCGGTTGGGAAATCCTTGTTTATAAAAAACAGCATTTTCGGGGGAAATATTAATAATCCGACTTTTCAAATACTAAGTATTGTTCAAATGTTTGAAGCATCACTGAGCGACAAACGTCTAAAGACCTTGCGCGTCGCAACTGAATCACTCCGAAAGCAAACATGACGCAAATGAATGTGCGCGCCGGCCGATCTCCACTTTAAAGTACGCATAAATACAAACCAAATCAAAAAGTGGGACGCTGACAATCTAGCTAGCTGGATATTATTCCTAGCTCATTCGACTGAAAATTGGCTTGAGAAAAGTAGCCTGTGGTAACCGTAATGGAAGCCTATTAATTCCATAGACTAACACGTTTTCATATTCCCATGTCCTAATGAATATTTGGCTAAAGGTATTGGTCAATAATTCAAGCAAGTACCGGAGGAGACCGCTACACATGTTCAAACAGTTTCTGTAAGCCAACTCGTTGCTGGAAATCACAAGTGTTAATGGTGGACAAAAAGAACATCTGGCGTCTGTCAATAGCAAGTGTACGCTTTCCAGTCCATTTAGTTTCCCTGATCCTGCTACAGAAATGGACAAGTTTTCGAGTTGTTTCAATTCGCACAGTCTATCTTCAACCAATTTTTGAAAACCATGGGAGTGGTGTAAGGTTAGGTAATCAATAGTGCTTATCAGCGGAGTCCTTATCGCGACTTGAACCCATGTCAAACTACTAGAAGGGATCTAGATCAAGAGTTTAGTGGAAATTACCACTGCATAAAACAGAGGCCTAACTTTTCTCGTTCAGGACGGAAATTTCACAGAGCTAAAATTCTATGCAATTCGACTGATTAGAAATGGTAACTTTGGGTTTGGCTGACAAAACAGCAAACAACTTAGAAGTTTCACAATTAGAAAAATGAACAAGGACGTGATAGCCCTAACCATGAGCATGATCATGTTGGAGGAGTAAAACGCAATGATTCAAATTCAAGCACCACAACCGTTTGTTCCTCAGTTCGGTAGAGTCAGTCGTAGACCAAGGCACATTCAGCTTCATGATTTGTTCATGACGAAAAGCCTTATTTCTCCGCCTATCAGCAGACAGTAATGGCCACACGTCAACTCAACCAACTGGATACACATTTGTTTATGAACTAACTGTTAAGCAGTTGAAACCGGTAACTAGAAAATCGGAGTTAAGTTGGATTCGAGAGCGGTATTACCTACTCACAAAGTAAATCATTTTTGAAAACATACACAGGGCAAAAAATACAAACTTACTTGCAATAAGACACGGGGTTCATGGTGACGAACTTGTATAGAGGCACCATTGGCCAGTGCAAGAGTAACTGGATACATTCGTGAGTAGATTTTTCTTCCTATTCGACAAAACGCTGTTCTATTTGAATCAGTCCTCAAGGGAATGGTAATAGCAGGGAAACTTTCAGAATAGCGATGACATCTTGCCAGAAGCGATGTAAGCCCTGACAGCAGAGACGAGCGTACCACTGTCATAGGATTTCGGAAACGCCCGTAAGACCTGAAACAAAAGAAAACTCCCCTTCAGCACGGGCAGCTACTGGGAAGCCATACATTTGTGTGCAAACATTAGCAGATAAGAAGGCAGGCACGCCTGCGCTCTAACCGACAGATGCATAAGAGAATGATGATGGATAAACTGTCGTACTTTTGGAAAAGAGAAATTCAACTGAAGGGCCCCAAATGCACCCCGAATACTAATAATGCTTGCCACAACTGATTCATTTTCCCACGCTAATTCCCGATCGTTATGGTAATTGAGAACACTTTCTGCGCCTCCTTACATCCACGGTCCTTTTATTCTCACATATTCCCTACCAATCTGGATGCACAATCACGCTGCTGTATAAGCCGTTCATTCAACTTGGCTGTTCCTGACAAAATTCCTAGGTCTATTTTCTATCACGATCAGATTGACTGAAGCTGGATGTGCAACTTGTGGGCCTTCTATTCCCGGTGTAAGTGATTTTCATATTTGACCTATACGGTCCAGGGGCGAATGCCACTGAAATCATAATCCAAATTATGCAGCTGATTCTCCCGTATTTTTAGACACGGCCTCGTCGCCTAGCTCCTGGCGAATTACGCCTAGCCAAGGCGGAACTCGACCAAATGTTGGAACTGGGCATCATCCGGCCTTCCAATAGTCCTTGGGCCTTTCCTCTTCACATGGTTCCTAAGTCCAATGGCGACTGATGACCATATGGGGATACGGGGCAGTCGACAGTCACCGTTCCCGATAGGTACCCGATTCCTCATGCACGGGGCCTCACTTCGTTGCTGTCTGGTTTCAGGATCCTCAGCTGCATAGATTTAATTCGAACATAACCAAACCCTCTTAGAGAAAATAGACATACCAAAAACGGCGGTGGCCACAACTTTTGGACTGTTCGAGTTCGTGAGGATGCCTTTCAGGCCCACCAATTCAGCTCAAAATTTTCAAACGTTTATGCAGAGGTCACAAACGATAACCTAGTAGGTAGCCACTCGGAGGAGCAAAACTCCGCGCACCTAAATACTCTTTTCGACCGCCTAGGAAACATGGCTTAACGATCAACGCTTCAAAATGTGGGCTTCAAAAACCCATTGGTACATTCTTCGGGCATATCGTCTCGTCCTCGGCTATAGCTCCATTGCCGGATAAGTTCGCCGCTATCCAGTACTGCCCAGGGCCTTACTCTTATCGGCAGTTGCGGCTCTTTTCGACTTGGTTAACTTCTATCGACGTTTCATCCTCAGTTGCGCAAAAATAATTACTCTCCTTACACGCCGGTTACGGGAGTCAAACGTAAGTTTGCATTTCCCGAGACTGCAAAACGGGCCTTCAGTCCCATTAAGGACGCCATCACCAGGATGGCGCTACTCACACATCCCGACCCTGCAGCACCCTTATTCCTGATACCCGACGCTTCAAACACTGCAAACGGAGCTGTATTTCGGCAATACACTGACGGTTCTTGGAAGCCATTCACGTTCTTTTCGAATCGGCTGCAGCCGGAAGAGTCTGGATATAGCACGTTTAGCAGGGAGTTGCTAGCCCTTGGCCAAGATGTCCGACACTTCAGGCACGCATTAGAGGGTCGCCCATTCAAGATATTCACAGATCACAAACCGCTGGTATACGCGCTGCACTCAGCCTCGTGCCGGTGCTTACCACGCGAGATCCGCCACTTAGACTTTGTTTCACAGTTCACTGTGGACATACGACGTCTCTGGGGCAGATAACTCCGCCGCTGATGCACTTTCCCGCATACGCCAGCTTGTCTCCAACACCGAGCATCGACCTCGATTCGATGGCACAGGCCCAAGTGGTGGATCCTGATATCGACAAACTTTGACGAGACAGCCCCCTAAACTTAGCAGCCGTCCCTATCACAGCGTCGCAGAATACGATCCTCTGCGACGTATCGCAAGGTCATCCAAGGCCGGTGGTGCCAGCAGCTCACCGCCATACCACGTTTCTGGCGTTACACCGCCTCACCAACAGGGGTGTAGCTATTTCAGCGAGGCTAGCCACCCAACGTTTTGCAGTTCAAATTGATGCGCGCCAGTGGTCTTGCTCCCGCCTCCAATGCCAAAGAGTAAAATCCTATTGGCATAGCAAAGCTCCGTTGGTTAGGTTCCCCGAACACGAGACATGTTTTAGCCATGTACACATTGGTCTCGTGGGCCCTCTCCTGCCATCTTATGACTACGTCTACATACTAACCCGTGTAGACCGCTTTCCTCGGGGGCCACACGCCATACTAATGCCCTGTCCTACGCCAGAAGAGGACACGAAATCCTACTTGGCAGTTTGGGTAAGCATATTTTGTTGCCCCTCCGTAGTGACCACCGCCCGTGGTCCACATTTCAAATGATTAAAGCACTTGGGTGCAAGCGTAATAAACCAACCGTCTGCCACCCGGAAGCTAACGGTCCGGCGGAAGTACGTCACCGGCGACTAATAGCCGCTCTGCGACCCGGGGGCCAACCCGCTTTGGAAGGAACTGCTACCGTTAGCTCTTTTAAGCCTTCGGAGTTTCTAGAGAAGAAACGCGAATGCTCCATGCTGGTCCACCGTGAGACCAACGCTCTTTGGGGTAAATTCCAACCGCACTGAATAATTCAACTGGAGTTTTCACACCCGTTGATTTTGTTCGACCACCATACGCCGGTCCACTTCGCGTGGTAAGACGCGGTCCTAAACCATTGACGCTGCCGGCCGATTCGAAATTGTCTCTACCAGTAGTATCAAACCCGCCGCTGTGGAATACAGATTGAACGACGGATCCCTCACATCTCATGAGTCCCACAATCCCAGTCGAGTTCAGCTATTAACAGCGCCGCCCATGGAGACTGCTAGTGGGGCCAAAGCCACGGCACCATCAATCGCACCGGGAGTACCGGATATGCGAAGCAGCCGTAGCGGCCGCAAGGTGCAGTAACTCGTTCGTTTCTCTGATTTAGTTAGTATTTTTGCATCAGACCATTGAATACTCTCCCGTTGTAAGTGCAGAACCAAACCTAACCGGATAACGTGTTTGTCGTGATAATTTACGCGCCGATGGACATGTCACCCTTAAGTTACCGACAAGTGCAGCATTGAACGCTGCAAGGTGCTCGTTGCCAAGTCGAACATCCACCGGTGCAAACACCCTCCATTTCCACAAGCTGTCGATTTGATTTGCCTTTTCTTAGAACCCCTGGGACCGAGGCGGCTCTACTATCTCTGGCACGACAGCCGCCTTTCCCATGGTCGACATCACACAGACACCAGAGAATGAAGAACAACCGAGGGCAGACTCTCATGTTCTACCCGGCCCGGCGAATATTCTTGATGAGTGTGAGATCCGTGGGTGTAGGACGCGGTCAGATCCACCGTTTTGACCGGCGCACAGCAGGCAAGCAGCTCGGCTCCAGCGGTGTGCAAGCGCAGCCGGGCCGGGGGGATCACACTACCTGCGCTTACGTCTAATGGTGTTTTTCAGGATGGGTTTCCGGCTCGCGGTCAGCTCCCAACAACTAGCACCCAGGGGACCACCTAAAGAACGGCAAATTTTCCTATTGGCGATCAATGCCAAGGCCCTCTAGCATCGGCTAGTTTCCGGCTTGTTCCGTGTGACCTTATTCGAAGCCCCTCCCCGACGATCTTCTGGGTGCAGGCCCCTGTAGCGGAACACGAGCTCGACCCCCGGATCTCTTGTTTAACCGAACGTCGACCCACAGGGCGGTCGCCAATTGCGCGTTGCTCACTCACGCTAGGTTCGTAGGCTCTTATTAAAAATATACTCAACCGCCGACCACTTCATTTCCTCATGTTGTACCGGTTGGTATCAGGGTTGTCACTATTGCAGTCATGCGAGGCTGAATAACAGCTACGCGTAAGTGGTCGCAACGGTGAACGACAAGCAAGCCTGATACAAATGATCTTTCAAAATATACAGTAGGCTTGATCCGCCTTGAACCGGTACTCAGTACTAAATTCATAACGACCGTCGTACTTGCATGCTCAGTGTATCAGATCCTTAAGCCATTGCACAAACATCAACCACAAAAACCTCTAAGTGGTGACTATCTTCAGCCCATCAACTTCATGTCCCATAATCACAACAAAACTGACCACAATGAGGCACAGTGCACGCGGCATTTCAATTTCATTGGAATAATAAGTTCTCCCCAAAAATGATTCATTTAAGCGCACGCCTCTCCAGCCTGGGGTGCATGCGTGTTCGCACCTAATACCGTAATACTATCCCTGGCAAAGCAAATTGCAGGCCAACTGGAAGGATGAGTGATTCATTATTTCTGCTCATTGAGCATCAGATTTGAAAGCAATGAAATCCAGCCTTGTAAAATTAACATAGCTGTGTGACTGCCCAATCGAGGAAGCATCTAGTCTGTTCCATTTTCTTGTGTGACTACGGGAATGGTAGGCTCATGCTCGAGGCATTTCCTCCAACCTCAGCATTTTATGTCTTGTTAGACCATGGACGTTGTCCTTGTACTATGTGGAGATGGATAGTGCCGTTGAGCTCTTTAATGTCAGGTGTTGGTAACTCTATCTGGTTAACACAGAAAATATCCAGGTTACTTCAGCACTTGTAATTTTTGCGGGAAGAACGATCTGAAGCCGTAGCAATAGGGGTATCGGCCCTGTCCAAAAAACTCATTTCGGCGGAAAGTACTGTGGCATGCTGTGATAAAAATGAGAATACTCATGCACTGCGTTACCTCAACGAAGTCCCAAAGACTATGGATCTAAGAGTACGAGGAAGACAGTAATTACGCCCATTATCGAGGGAGACAAGGCGTAACGGACTAACCTATAAAGGAAAAACTATCTAAACTCACTGGTTTCTCAAACGGCGTCTCATAGAACAAAGGTCGTCGCAAGAACGCCGGTGAATTAGTTTCAAGAGAAGAGTGGTAACGGCAAGTTTCCACATTCTGGTTTGTAAAATATCCTGACTAATGAACATGTTACACGAGGTTGGAATTGCTATAGCCGCCAGCGACGAAAGTGTAATGTACTGGTCCATATGGCATTTGATTTTCTCAGTGGTTCGTTGCTCGTTTCTTCTGCTGCAATCGCAATAATCACAGTTTGCGTATAAACCACGTACTTTGGAGTCATTTTTACGGGTACTCCATGTATTTCGGCATCTCAATTTGCACATGCCACTGCATCGGGGTTTTCCCAGATCGAATAATTTTGCTCGTTTTTGATGGCCCTGTTAATGATACTTGGCTATATTCCTGTGAGCACTTCCTTACGGGTTTCACCTTCTACTATTTACTCCAATAAACTGGTCACATTCAGCCGGAGGTCTCTAGATTACCTGACCACTATGTATGGTAGTGAAGAGATTCAGTTTGGACTGTTGACTAATTCACAAGCAAGCCTGATTTTCCGAGAATTCGCCTAATGGCTTCTAATTTCTGCAGGTTGAGTTGTCCTTTATTTTCAACTGTTTTGAAGGTATCTTTGACCTCGTCAGGCTGACTTTCACTCTCCATGTTTTTAGCGCAACTAAAACGACGCATCAAAGAGGAAATTAAACGCCTTCAGCGCCGACGCCTTATACCACGGTTTTTGGGTACGCCCGCTCCACAACCTCAGACAACATTCGTTGCTCCTAATGAAGATAGCACAGGTGAGTGTTGGTTCCATTGTTTTTGGTAGGACGTTCTAATGAGGTAAGTTTAGGTTCACAACCCTACTAGTTAGCTGCTGCACAGTATGACTGGTTTCCGATTGCTGTTGAAATACTTTATAATTTAATCGTGCTTGCAATTTGTCTTGTTGAATAGCAGCAGCAACTGTAAACAGCTACGAATCAGGGTTGAGTGATTCGCTTCAAAAACACTGTTTTCATGGGATTTTGGGTCCGGTTAGACATGTACGCGTGACAAGCAAAACAATTTCAGGCTCACTTGGAGTTCCATTGGCTCTCTGTTTAGTTCGTTGTTCGAGTCTGGCGGAAATATCGGGTGGGCGGTGAGGGGGTCCGTCATGGTGTTAAATGCAGACAGTGTTTCGACCGGAATAATCGCTGTTCAGCGCCAGCGGTCTGAATGGTTTTCGCACGTTTACCCATCGTTTGCCTCCTCGTAGTGTTCAGCGCGATCAGGCAATGAATTGCCGCGAAGATATGAAGAAGTCGACCTCAATTTTGACCGTCTAATATTTTCAGCTTTCTTGAGTGGGACCGATAAGATGTGGATTGTGTTTGGTTATGGACGTTAGGAGGTGAGACTCAGCCGAAATTAGTGGTATGAATGCAATTTTGGCCTCCTTTGAATACCAGTCTTTCACATACAAGTAAAAAAAAACGCACGACGAGGACAACGGAAGCATCTCGTTTTCTTGCTGTTTGTTTTTTCCCTCTGTTGTACTAAGTCTGCGGTAGAAGGGAGCTGGAACCGGTAGCTCTGGCTCTGAAACTTGGTTTAGCATTTAGCCACCTAAGGTCTCGATAAGTCAGTTGGTTACGAGCCGGGCGATAGCGAGTTGCCATTTAGCGTGTATCCATGTACGTACATGGGCACTGCTTTCTACCGTCATAAAAGTTAACAACACGTGCTGTATTGTTCCTTCACCTTAGTATGTTTTTGATCGACGCATGTAGTCGACAGGCGCCCCACTGATTTTTCTTTATCAAGTTTGTAAGTGCGTATTCTCCATGACTACGTAAAGAACTTCATGGGATATTCCCGTACTCTGGTTTCATGAGACGGATGCACCAGGAAAGTTGGTTTTCATGTTACTAGGTTTAGTAGAATTGTCCGTCCCATTTCAACCGGTATTGAGTCGCAGATTGAGGCGCTTCCGCTCACCGGCCCCAAGTAAGCAGTGCCAGCCTCGGGGATTTGGCGGGTTTTCGCCGGTGGGGTGGATCAGACAAAGACTGTCGATCGTTCTCATACACACCCGTAGACTCAGATCACGCTTTCATCCGCGCTCGCTTTTGTTTGTGCCTTGTGTGTTAACAGCAATACGGAAACTATGCTTCATGCACGGATGATTAAACAATACTCTCCGATTCCAGTTCTGATTGAAGCTTTCAACACAGCTGACGTCATAACAAAATGCCCTGGACGTAAGAGAACACTGAACAGATTAAAGAAACGCTGCAGATTGCCACACAGAACTCCGTCCCACATGAGCCGCAGAAATGATTGATATCATTGGCCGCAGGCGCTCTGTTGGATCCCCGCAGATTCGCTCCTGGGATGCCACGTACAGTAAGACGCGTTAATTTCAGATGTTAACTGACCAAGAGCCTAAGAAATGACCAACAGAAAAGAAGCGTATGTAAATAAAAAAGACTGCAACTATCGGCAGTGGCGGCAACCTACACCGATTCAACAGAAGTATTGGTCCACAGAGGCTGAACGTAAGCGAGACGAATGAGTCCGACGAGTAACTGACTCGTTCTCCAGCGTTAAGCACTTTAGTTGACCCATTGCCATAGTAGACCCTTCACTAATGTCTGCAAGTGGAACAGTGCAGGTAGGTTCTAGTCCATCCGAAATGGCAGTCATTGAGGAGATACGTTTTCTTAAAACCATAAGGCAGCTGGACCAGGGCAGACTGTCTCTGTCGTTCAAGGATGGTGGTGAAATGTTAACGTAAGAAGTCTGTAGGCAAATTTGGATCAATCTGAGGCGAAGGAACAAGCATGCCTTAGGCATTTGTTGGTGAGTCGGTGGTTCTACCGATGTATACGAAAGGTGATAATCCGTCAATCACTTGCGATAGTGGATTGGTTATATGTGTTTCCACTCGAACAACATCTCCCAGATGCGTAGATTAGAAGCTTCAAAAATAGGTTTTATTCGTGTAACAGGCCGAAATAAAATGTAGCCAATTCAAATGCAGACAAGAGCGTAACATTTTTCACCTCAAGGTTTGACGGTAATATTATTAGTACTTGGGTCCTTTAACTTTACACGACTGCATTGATAGGGACGCACTCTGTCGTTTATCTGCGATCAATTTTAGTTGGGTGACAAAAGAAGTTGGTGCAGGTTCCTTCACCACGAGTACTAGAGCGAGGGCCTCTATTTCATCAGGCCGCGGTTCTTTTCTGCTAAAGTCAACATTTGAGGCTCCTAGGTCACAGCCTTCTGGGTTCCGAGAGATGGCTCCTCTGATGTTACAATTTGTAGCACTAGCAGTCAATTATCGGCAAGCTAGGGTTGTAATGGGTTAACAACACATCCAAAGCCAACATCCTCTTCAGCTCATCGAAGGCCGATATACACAGATGTGACCAGAACCAAGTCTGACGCTTTTGTAGCAACTTGCCGAGCGGACAGTATACACGATGGAGGGTCCGGGAATAAGGTACAATAATAGCTAATTAAACCAACAAATGCGCAGAGACAAAGCATCCTTTGTTGTGGGAATTTGCTGAATTGCCTTGATGTTCTCCATGTCCGGATGCAGGCCGTCAGCATCAAAGTAAAGCCGAGGTACTTGATTTCGTTCATTGAAAATTTACACTTCTATGCGCAGGTGCAGCCCGGAATAACTCATGCGTTGAAGGATTGTTTTCAGGCGATCGTACAAGTTATCTACCGAGTTTTCAGTCGCTACAATGCCGTCGAGATTTGCCGACACTCCCGATGGTATCCACCATTCGTTGGGAGGAAGCCGGGACAGTATTTACGCCAGACGGCAACCTACTGAATTGGTAATGATCACGATGGTTGCTGACTGTTAGCAACTTCCGGGATTCTGGGGCCACTTCCATCTCAATGTATGCATTGGTTAGACTCAGCTTTGCGAAACAAATGCTGTCATTGAGATTGATGAA
Source organism: Fasciolopsis buskii (assembly GCA_008360955.1). Classification (NCBI taxonomy): domain Eukaryota; kingdom Metazoa; phylum Platyhelminthes; class Trematoda; order Plagiorchiida; family Fasciolidae; genus Fasciolopsis; species Fasciolopsis buskii. The sequence goes on from LUCM01003965.1 coordinate 13,598, forward strand.
GATATCTTCAGGATTCGGCAGCGGTTAACAGTCGCCATCCGATGCAGCATTCAGCTCGGTGGGGAAGTCAGCACGAATGTGTGTATTGCCATTCGCTTTCATCGGACCAGCGAACGGCACCGCCCACTCGGAAAGTGGTCCGGTGACCAAACTCCCATTGTCCTCCCGACGCTTTAGCTCATGGTCCTAAAGGGGTAAGGGTGCATACGGTACTGGACGACTTTGGGCAGAAAACATGCTAACTTCTTTTTCTCAATTGTAAGGTGGCCTGGTACTTGGTGCAGCGACTGATGCCTTCCTCGAAAACTGAGGAGAGCTGTTTCACTAATGTATCTATATACTTCTGAGGCGCCTGAGCGCGTTTGCAGAATGTGTCAATAGGCAGGTTGCTGACGGCTAATTCCTCTTGCCAGTCTGTGCCGAGCGGGTTCATGTTGGATTCTGTTACGTTGCACAGCGTCGAGATCAGTCTGCCGTTGTACTTGACGGTACACTGAAGTTGTCCGACTAACTCCAAAGCGCCCCCACAGACACTTGTAACCGTCATTGATGTGGGTTAGATAGGTGGGTGATCAATTTCGTGCCAAGTTGAGTTGAATATGCCAGGTATGTCTGAAGCAGTGCCCACCTGAATTCGGACTGGATGACTGTTTATGCAACTATGACAGATTTTCTGCGATCGGCAGCATTTAAGCGACAGGTTGCAACAAGGCCGAATGTGTGAACACTTGCGCGATCATTGCCTGTTTTTGGCCTGATTGGACTGAAACGAGGCAGTCGTTGGAAATTCTTGGTCTGGCAGAACCATTCTTTATGGCCCGCACGACGACATTGTTTGCAGTGGTGTTTGCGAAAGGAGCATAACTTGTGAAAGGAGAGAGGTTGGGTCACTTGGACTGTTGAATTGCCTATGACCTCTGAGTTGATATGGATGGATTGAGAGTTTTGGCGATGTTAAATTTGTGGCCTGATCGCTCCCGCCTCTGAATCATGGATCAATCGTGTTTCAAGTTAATTAAATGTTCGCACTCCTCCACGAGTTGCTCCAGTGTTGTATCCGTTTGTTGCCCAATTTTGGCCAATAAACGGCTACGTAGGTCGGAATGGCTGTCACAACGAGACTACACGTTGACGTGGTGTGACGGCTTGCGCGCCTCCATGATCCAACAAGCTATACAGGATGGCTTATCTCAAGCCAAAGATCCAATCATGCCTGGAAGGTCAATGGGTAGAGGCCTGACGAAGTAGTCTCCTGGTCCTCCAAGTTGGGGTTGATCTGAGTTAGCAGCACAGTCGGAAAAACGAGTGGAAGAATAATTGATCAAAGTGGATGGGCGCCCACTCAGCTGTACCCCGCTGCCTTGCGGTCAGGTTCTTGTCAGAACCAAAG
>LUCM01003965.1:18536-51509 GCA_008360955.1 Fasciolopsis buskii
CGTATGTCACCAGGTCGTCAACATCGTGTTTAATAAGTTTCAGACTATTGGGGAACGAAAACGGATCACCAAAGTTTTTTTATCACGGTCAGAATAGTCTGGTCGAATTTGCGGTTTGATGAATCACCCGGAAAAATAGAATTAACGTACCGCGTCTGTTCTGCTGGCCCAAGTTTTCGCAGAAGTAAACGTACTTTGGTTTCGTCGTCTTTATCCGCTATCCTCGTAGCGCTTGAAACAAGGTTCAAATGTAACCGGGCTGTGGGTCGTGCATAAAGTCAGCCATTGACCGAGACAGCAAGTCGAATGAGATTTTAGAAGTGGTAGACGTTGTGGTCATTTTGCCGATTCGATGGTGAGAGCCTCCATCGGCTTGTGTTGGATCTGAAACATTTTCTTCATGGCCGCATCCCTTGTTGTCATCGCCGGATTGCGCTGAGTTCAAACAATCACTTCACTATGTTTGTTGTTTCCCAGCTGCACAGGTCAACGTATCACTGACACTTGGACAAAAGTGCAAGAACACGAAGCCTGCATTATAGCAAGATACCAACGCACACGAAGTTCGGATACATAATGATTTCTGCTTTTAAGCCCGATTGTCCTAAAGTTGGCCTGTCATTATGTTTACCTGGCCTTAACCCTCGTGGCCACTTTTGTCTCAACCCCGCTCGGCTCTCTAGGATTGTGGTACCATCAACCTAGACACTCAATCGGTACAGCGGAAGGAAAATAGGAACAGGAGGATGAATGCAATTGGCACTTGCTTTGGAGCGGAGCGTTCGGAAGCAACGTTAAAGTGAGAACCACGCGTGCCGGTCTGCGTTCGGGTAAACAAGCGATTCCGAGGAATCCCTCGAAGTTCAGCTACAGGCTTTGGCTCTCAATTCTCCTGGTTGCCCGGCGGAATGGATTTCACCAGGTGCAGCTTTCACAAATGGGCAGTCGCAGAGTAACAGAGTGCTGAATTCTAACGTCTACCTCAACCCGCCAGCAAGAGAGATTAAACTAACACAAAACATGGATGCATTTGCTAGCGGCTCACCAGTGCAAGTCAGAAGCCAAGTTAGCTCTATCGTTTATACAGTTTTGTTGCGTTGCTGGTCGACAAGTGAAGCAGCCGATTACAGCGAGATTCGATGTAGCTTCTTGCTCCTATATAAGAATTTTCAGCCACACAGTATCTTCCAATCGTCTTCCACTAGTTCTAGGATGAGGAAATTTAACACGATTTGCTTGATGTGACAGCCCTATTTGGTTGTCACTAGTCGTTTCTAATGAAGTGTACATTTTACCACATTTTCCTACGTGCGCAGAAGAATGCAAGCGCAAACAACACAGCAGGTTAGTAGTATTATAATGATATTAACCGACCGGAAGAAGCTGTTTCTAGGAGTCACGTGCTCCACCGCCTCCGTCGATCGAGATTTCTCTATTCTATCATCCAAGGGGATTTCATCAATGCCTCCTTGAATATTTGACAGACTTCGCATACTAAATTTCTTGTATGTACCACTGAGACCTAGCGCAGCTCTCATTGCTTCAAATGTCGGAGTCCTTGTTTTCAGCACGATTTGTGAATTCACATTCCATCTACGGCCATGGGCACATCTTCCTTCCTAGATTATGATCTGGTCGTTGCGTTTTTGACCTGGGCAACTTCCAGCCTGCTAATTTTGCGAAATCATGCCAGACGGCGGAGACTTACAAGGGTGAATATCCTTTCAACTTCGAGACGAAAGTCCATCTACCAACGATTACTGCAGTAACTAAAATTAGATCACCGTTGGTGCAATGGACAATTTTAATTGCGGTTCTAGCAGAAGTTATAGAGTTGCGCAAGAATTGCAACCCTTTCGGAGTCACGATCGATCTAAAAGAGGCACTCGTGCTGGCTGGCAGGCAGCCCTTAAATGCATCCTTCCAGCCAAGGTTTCCATTCCGGCATGGCTAAGTACAAATGTACGCAATCTGTTTACGAAAATGTTGAATCCATCCCTCACACTTCAATCAAAGATGCATGTTCACGTGTGTATCATCTGCATACAAGAATTTTGGCTGAACCCGGATATCACTGATTCGCTCGTGTCGATAGACGGCTTCAATCTCCATTGGCAGGAAAGAGTTTCGAACAAGAAGGAGACTGGAGATTATGTTGAAACATACATAAGCTCCTTCTGGTCTGGCAAGTCTGAATTTGTTTATACGTACTCGCTAATCGGAATTGACTGTCTCGTGACACCGTCTCATCCTAGGTTTTCTCGTCACAACAGCAATATCATAACCAATTTATGCATTGCGCCCTTTAGCTCGCAACAAAATAACGCATCTTTTTTGACTCTTGTCCAGCGTTTGTTTTTCCTCTTCTTGAGGATAATCCACATATTATTGTAGGTGATTAATCATGCATCTACCTTACCACTGATTGTGTTTGATTTGACTAACCTCTGCGTTTACCCCACCAGAGGCGGTTCCATTTTCGATTTATTTTCCCTGAAACCGCGTGCTTCAATTTCAAGGAGCGATCAATGTTCTCTTCTGTTAAGGCCCAAGATAAAATCCAGGTCAGCATTTCATTCCTTCAGGCAAACAAATCAAATCCGGGTTCGCTTCCGTACCCTTTCAAGCAACAACCTTATTCTTCTTCAGAAATCCCTTTCAATGGCATCTACTTGTTTCTCTTTCGAACCTATGCTAAATGATAATGTCAAAATTTCCACATAGATGGCCAACGCAATCTTTGAGATTTGCTACCCGAAATGGCCTTATCTTCACCCAGAAACTGAAATCTCTAAGATGATGCAAGAAGCATTTCTACAAATCTCGTAATAACTCAAGCGTGCGGAACATTTTCAACCTGATAAGAGCGGAAATCCGACGCATCGACATGATCTCCAGCCAACTGTTGAGTGGTAACAACAATCGATTCCTATGGCAAGGCATTCGACTGTTGTGTGGGAAGAAGAAGCATACGAAAAATTCTGCGGATGTCGACAGTAGATCAATGGTGCTACTTATTACCATCCTTCCAATTATCACCCCGGTCATATTTGGTCAGGGTGATGATGATGGATAGTTTCAAAGTTTTTTCTAAGAGACGGTGCTCCATCTTAACTTCCGCACCATTAAAATTATCCACAGCTGTTGTGGGTCCTCATAGTCTGTCCTCAGCTTTGTAAGCATGGTGGCTGCGTTCTGACCGATGATTTAACTTCTCTAATAACTTCGTCATTAATCTCGTCTTCCATCCCTGTCTATTAGAGACCCATCAAATATGCCCATCAAAAACTTGGACAGTTCTACTGTCGTTTAGCGAAAACGTTTTCGGCCCCACACCTTAACGTTTTTGGTCTTAAACTGACGGAGCGTGCCTTAACTTAAGAGCCTGCGTTCTTCTATGTATCGCTACTGACGACTTGTTTCAGTTTGCCTATGTAAACTAACAGGTCCAATTTGACGTTGTCGCTCTACTCATTCACCTACATTTGTAAGTCCTTATAAACACATCAGTGAAAGCCGGGCCGTTCAGCACCTTTCTGGACTATTTCGTCGGAGTATTGACTCAAGTCTCATGTCTCTTTCTACTCCACCAACTTGCAAACATTTGGTTGTCCCAGTTCGTTATTGCATGGCTGTCTAATACTTTACTTATCGAAACCGAGTGCACACGAATGGGCGGTAAAGTTTCGAAACCGATTGAACAAACAAACTCAGGAGTGCAACAGAGTTGCTGTTCTTCACCGTTTCTGGTATTCTCTACTTATATCAGCACTGGATCTACTACTTCCCCTATCATCTGGTTTAACTATGCTGGGATGATGTTGTGCCCTCTCCCAAGCCGTTTCGAACAAACGATACTTTTTCAGAAGATTTTCAACAATCTATCTTTTCTTGTTTACCTTCGCTGCACCAGCTGGTCTAAATCTCACAAATCAAATGTGTTTTGAATGTCTGTTCTCTCTCTCTCTCGGTCGGCCTACCCGTCCGAAACGTCTCCCGTCTACTCAAAATCTATTACCAGGTTTGATTCTTTGAAATATCTAGGGGTTGCTACTGATAAAAATCTGAAGTAGACTACTCACATTTCTACCCGTGTAAAGAGTTTCCGACGGTTGTCATTTCAAATCACGAAGCTTCGACAGTACAAGGTGAAACAAAGCACCATCTTCCAATATGTATACCGGTGTTTTTCCAATCCTTCCTCACTGTTCTCCAGTTATATATCCAGGTTTGCTTAAAAAGACTTTAAAATCCTTCGCCGGGGGCTATCAATTATTAGCCATATCTCCTTCGTACCATTAACTGAATTGTCCCTAATTCTATGTGACCAACACCTATCAGCATGTGAGAAATTTGCTCACAAAATTCTTTCTGATTCCACGCATCCTCTGCACAACGATCTTTCAAAATGTCGCTCTCGTATTTCTACACGATCCACTAATCGTTTCATACCTTCCAGAATCAATATTTATAGGAACTCCACGGTCTCATATTTAGCACGAATCTTGACAAACCGTGAACGGGTTTCAGGCGAATTTGCGAGCAGCCTGTCCTAATTCAATATGATTATTCCTGGATGAGTGCTATCATATTCTTTACAAGGTGATGAGTGTAAAGTTTTCATTATTTCTTTTAATAACTTCTTTTTCCATCTAAATTATTTTTTAAACTCACAATTTTTGACTGAAATGCGACATTATTTTTTGTACACAAAAGTTTATACAATACAATGGCTCACTATCAGATTGTCGTCCTTTTCTCCCTACTGCCTGTAGTTATTTCCCTCCATCTCATGAGGAAATGGCCTCCCCATCTTTGCGGATGCGTCTGGCCACAATTCTTCTCCCCTTCGACATCCGAAATTTTTGCCGGAGACGTCAGTTTCCTCGGTGTAACCCGGTCCATGATTGCGGCTCCACCAAAACTAAAATCGTTCGTCTCACACCCACATCATAGATGTCGGGTGGAGCATGCAACGTCAACAACAGGAAATAATAATGTTAGATCTAATCTTTACGCATATTGATCAGCACACCTCGGTCTACGTCAGAAATAGGTTTCCAGAGAGCGATCACATGGTAGTTCACGGTAAAATCCATGCCATTTCTTCCCTCCCTAACCATCCTATTTGCGCATCTCGCCCACACCGTCTTAACTGGCAGCACTTTTCCTCTCTAGCACGCCAACTCGATTGGGAAACCTTTTTCTAGCGACTGACCCACAGAGCGATGCAAATGAATTTTGTCGCAACATGGCCGGCTGCATCTCGAAACTAACCGTTATGGAACGAATAAACTGAGACAATAGTTCGAAACTTGCCTCCCTGAAAGGCAAGTATGCTAAGCTGCAGGGGCACTTTCATTGACACATGAGTTTTCCATGTTTATTCTCTTGCACCATCTGTCTGACAACATCTCTCACCTAAGCGAATCTCTCCTTCGGAACGAAGAAGCTATGGCGTTGAGGCATAAAAATTGCCCCATAACTCTTTCAAAATTATATAAATTAAGATCGCATGATGGCAAGCCTTCGGTGAACCTCTTAGTTTTGCCTAATGGCGTCTGTGACAAACCCGAAAGACATAACTGTGTTTAGTCAATATTTAGCCTTCTCCATGGCCCCAGCTGCAGTCAGTGACCCACCCGAACTACAGAATAGGAACAACCCCACCTCATCTGCTGTGTTCTTTGATGTTAAGACTGTTGCACGACATTTAGCCAATTTCCAACCAGGGTCTTACCAATGCCCTGTTAGCATCCCTCCGTCAGCAGTTCTTTGTTGCGGCCCTGACCTACCTTTGCTACTGCTCAACCTCTTCACACTTTCAATTAACTCTGGTGTAGTCCCGGTCAACTGGAGGCACTCTGTAGTAACACCCATCCATAAAAAAGGGTCCTTACATGATCTGTCTAATTACCGTCCCATCAATCAGACGCTTGTTATTTCCAGGGTTATGGAGAAGGTGGTAAAACGATCCATCGTAGACCACCTTCTAGCCTCCAACCTCCTTAGCCCCAAACAGCACGGATTTCTCCAACCTCGTTCTTGCTCCAGCTGTCAATTTGACTTCCTGAACTTCCTAACTAACCTAGCGAACAGGGGTATAGCATTCTCAATCATCTACCTTGATGTCTAAAGCCTTCGATCGTGTCCCTAATCTGCACCTTTTATCCAAAGTAAGCTCCTTTGGCATCACCGGTCCTTTTCTATCCTGGCTCTCGTCTTACCTAACACAAAGATCACAGGTGGCTTCCATTGACGGCCTTACCTCCAATCCCAGACCTGTTAATATTGGCGTCATACAGGGCAGCGTACTTGGTCCCCTGCTATTCCCTATGTATATTAATGATGCACTAAATTCAATATCTCACGGCGTCCCCTTCCTGTTTGCTGATGACATAAAAATAGTTTGCCCTCTTAAGTCAAATGAAGTTAGTACGGCGGTTAGAGACATTTGTGCCGATTTGTCTGCTTTAGACGGCTGGTGTACCCACTGGATGATGAGATTCTCTTCCGATAAGAGCGAAATACTCACATATAAGTGTACACTACCTAAAGATTCTATTCTGCTACGTCGACCTCCTAATGCATGTAAACCCAGAATCCGCGACCTTAGTCTCAACTACTCAGCCTCTCCAAATTTCTCAGAGCACGCCGTTATTCAGTCGGCAAAAGCTGGGAGAAATGTAAGTCTGATTTTTCGCACCACGAAACTGTCCCACAGCATCCTCATCATTTATAAAGCACGCGTTAGACCATACCTTGTGTAGGGTACCCTAATATACTCCAGCATGTCAGAGTCGGATAGGATCTCTGTTGAAAGTCTTCAGAGACGCTTCACTAAGCAAGTGATAGGTTGGTCGACGACCCTGAATTAAAAGAAACGCTGTCTAGCCCACAAACTTGAGCCACTTTGGCTACGGCGACTGAAAATTAACCTGGTTTTCCTGCATAACCTGGTGAATAGGCGCTCCTTCTCCACCGACCCACCTATATTCTCCTCTGCCAGGCTTTATCCTCTCCCTCACAGGTTTCTGACCATCCACAGAGAAATCGCCAACCTTTCTTTGGGGTCTCATTTCTTTCTTGGTGTTTATGCAACTTATGCAGCAAGCTTCCTATTAGCATTCGGTGCACATTGAACCAATCTAGTTGTAGTTTCGCCCTGATTGCTTACCTTAGTGCGCTTCTGAGTCAGCCACTGATTTCTCACTACACATCCCATCACCCTATTTCCAAAAGGGTTCTGTTTCCCATAGCACTCCATATGAAGGAGCAAAAGAGCCTAATATACTAGCGTAATATGGAAAGCACCGAGGACTAAACCTCTCTGACGGCTGGGTAAATGGAATAGTCTTAAACATTTTAGGGAGGCTCTACCCTTGGCACACCAATACGCCCAAAGCTTCTCAACTGGCAGACGTGCAAATGCTATGGATATGTCTCCCTAGCTTTTCCATTCATTCCCACACTTCTCGACCCTTTTATTGATCTATTTACGTTTTCTTGGCCACTCACCATAACTACTCAGCTGGAAAACTCCAGATTGTCGTTTCCTCTTTTTTCACTGTCCAGACTCTCCATATTTTCTGGAAATATACCACTATCATTTTTATTACTGTTATTAAATAAATCAACAGAGCTAGACAAAGCTAAGTGATAATGCAACGTTTAATTCTGTTCTCAATACATCAGCCTCCATAATTCTCCACTTACAGTTCCATTCTCCGTATTAAGTCAAAAGTGCAGAGCGTGCTGACCATGACAACTGTGGAAAAGTCTAAAGTAGTACTCTGGACTAGATACCAACTGCTTGCAGCTGAATTACTTTGTGTCATAATGGCAACCTGGTCCCAGTACCAAACTGCTCACCCTACCACATAATTTCTTTATTATTAACCAACTTTACGTCGGATGATGTCCCTATTTCTCCACTGTTCATTAATCGTCATAACCTCAAACTGGCACCCACGCAGGACTGCGTCTCTCCCTTATGTTTCAGCTCTCGCACCCAGGCTTTACACGCTGTTACCAGTTCCGTCAACGTGAGAGCAACTCCAAAGCTGCTAGCATCTCGACCCTTCAAGGACACTTCTATCCAAAACTGGCGCTGGATTACTGGTTCGTTCAACCCAAACCGCGTCGCTGATCCTCTTGGATACTCTAACTCAGGTGGATCTCCATGAATGATCAAAAACACAGTTACTATTGCAGCTGGAATATCTTGTGCGTCCCTTCAAACTCACCACACGCAAGATTACAAACTGCGACAACAAAAATGACAGCTTAGTGGATATCCTTGACTGGTTAATTTAAAACCATTTTACTTCTTACACAAACTTATCTTTCACTGCACCGCTCAGTCCACTTTGCCACCAGCAGCATGGGGATGAAATCGGCAGTCCTGAGGGTTCCATTTTCTTTCTCTAAAAAATGTTTCACAAAATCTTGTTCTCCAGGTTGTTCAGCAGACTTGATATTATTACTCCGCCTTCTGCAGCATTTTATCGGCCTTGTATTTCTGTTGAATGTGACTTCCTCATTCACCTTGCATAACGTTGTCCTTATCTTTAATTAATTTTCATCCAATTATCATGTCTGCGCTGATCTTCATCTCAGCTTAACTATTTTGCCATCGCATTACTCCCTTAACGTTTGTGCCTCCGGTCATATCTCGATATCCCCCATTGATCACATCTAAAGGGTTGCGCCAGCGATGCGCACATTTAGTGAACTTAAACACGAAATGACCTGCACTGCGTTGCTCACCAACGGTTCCAAAAAACCCTGTACAATCTTGCACAACAGTTTGTGCAGTTTTGAGTGCTGTTTTGCACATTTGTGCGCTGCGTGCTGCCTCGCAGATTCTGGTTGCGCCCCCGAGAAATCCAACATAACGCATATCTTCATATCCTTCTTGATTTCCATTATTCACCTTCCTGAGTGTCCTCCATGTCAAAATTTGGTCATGCCTTGTGCAGGCCTCTTGAAAATCGAGAAGAATGCAATATAGTCATTATTTCGTCTACCAGAGTGCGGACTAATGTCCTCAAGCGATGCGCTGGTGATGGTTAGAGCATCCGGATTACCTACATTGTGCATAAAAGTTAAAACTGGTCGCCGTAATCCTCGCAATCCCAGCACCCAATCTACTAACTGCATCCCAAAGTTGCCCTTGAAAGGAATGCTACAGGTTGTGACTGCATCTACAAAGCCACTAAGGGTACCCGTCTTTTGACATTTAAGTTTAGCTGGCCCAGTATTTGGTACTGGCTTGTTTAAAACCGATCAACCTTAAAATCTCAAATTCTGAAGAAGCGGAGTGCAGACCTGGGCCATCGAATCATCTGTTTTTCGCCTTTTATACCATCCCTCTGCTGCACAATGCCATTCAAACAGAAAGCCATTATGTCCAAACTCACTTCCTCAACCACCATTTGCTCACAGTGTTAGGCACCCATGCCGGTGGCTGGCATCCCTATCAGACTGTTGTGTTTTCTGAAACCAATCATGTCTTCCACTAGGCGACAATATACCGCTTCTACCCACCCGTTTTTGCTGACCTACTCACCGCCTGCTCTACCCTTCATCTACCTCATATCCCACTCTCCATGTATAATCCAAAGTAAGATGGCCAACATGCGCATCTCTTCTACGTTATTTTTTCTTCCCGCCGAACCCGGGGACGTTAAATCGTTCTTCGTCCCCCACCCCTAAATTCAAGTGCTAATTCCCTCGGCGACAAATTATAACAATATGTAAATTACTCAATTTCTGATAGGCGGGGAGAGATCACATTTGCAAAAAGCTAACGTTAGCGAATCACGAAAAAACAGGGACAAAATAAGAATGCGTGCGTACCACCGCGAATAACGGTAGCATCATTAGAATCTGCACACAAACCACGGGCTTTCCAGTTTAACTCAAATCCGGGCACATTGCTTGACGAAACTATGCATGATCTTTTTGTTCACCTTTTCAGCTGCCGCAGATGCAAAATTTAACTGGAGGACGGGTGTTGAGCTGTGGGTACTGACGACTTCTCCACTCCCGCGAAAGGGCCATTTTTGTGGTCATTCAAATTGTGGAGCGCTATAGATCCTTCTGAGAAAACCGATTATGTCCAAACTGTCCATAGCACGATAACTAGTGATGTTTGCTTCCAAATGACCACTTTTGACGAAGTGACAAATTTGTAAAAGATGAAGAATATGAATGGCCGATGGTGGATGCAAAAACTTATTGCTATTTTGTAAAGAAAAATAGAAAAATTCGGTTTAGCATGTCAATGCCCTAAAATTTGTTGGCTCTCATTTCGAAAATGACTTTTGTGTTTATTCTATTTTTGTGTTGGCCTTGCAATCGCATGGAAGCGTTCTTTTATTATTTATGCCTATATATTTACCAAATGAAGCAAATGCATAAGAAGAACCCTCGTCATCCCAACTAATGCGTGAGATATGGCGTCACGTGGGCATTTTTATTTCTTCATATGTAGGTATGAATTGTGCAGAATGTTTACACTGTATGCTGTTTCGGATGCATAAATGGTAGAATAACCGCAAATTTGGGCAAGCATACGTTTGTATGTTTGTGCGGTGGGCTAGGCAAACGAAATACTGGTTAATAAAATTCGTATATTTCTCGGAAAGCCCGAGAGGCATGCTTGGATGTAAGATCAAATGTTACAAGGGTATTGCAAGTCACATTGAACAACAAAATAAACATTTGGATACAAAATGAGAGGAAATAGCAAAACTGGCATACCAAGAGGAACACGGTGTTTATGCGCACCAACGATGAGTTTCGCAAGTGAAGAGTTCAATGGAAGGATGGCGGCGGGTGAGGGGTGTCAGCACGGGGTTAGCTTACGATTGCGTGCGTAATAACGGTCATGAGACCGATGGAAGGAATGATTGTGTTGCAGACAGCTTCCTACCACCTGATACTGCTTGCTAACTGCACGCACCATGACGAACGCCGGGCAGTTATTATTTGGAAACCTGCAAATAGATATTACTTGAAAAGATAACAGACTTACCGACGACCACGTTGATTTCTGCGACAGCAGTACTTGATCCGATAGTAAGGAAAAGAAGGGGAAGAGACCGCGGATGCTCACAGAGCCGATTTCCGGAGCTGACACTGATATTTATAAAACGACGTAAGCGTTTAAACAATGATCGGGTTCTGCAGATTACCATTTTCTTAATTTCCGAAAAATGCCCAATAACATATTCATTTTATTTCCGTAGCAACTCTTTTTTTAGCCTCACAGGAGCGACTTTTCAAAGTGGAAGACTCGTCACTATCGTGTCAGCTTTATTCGGATTAAACGGGTCTATAGAATGGACATGGATGTTAAGTTGCCAAAGACTTAGAGTGCAAGGTAAAAACTTCGCAAAACGGACGAAAACAGCCGGCGGGAAGAGTACTGATGACCTATGGATACCCTCTATCATAGTGGATATGAAAAAGTACGTAGGCCATCTTACCATGGATTCTGGAGCCAAGAAAGTGGTCAAAAGCCTTTTGAAAATGCGGAGGGAAGCAGAACACTGGTTGACCATTGTTCAAATACACGAAGAATGGAAATGTCGTCGGCATTGAGGAGTGACGATTGATATGATATGCGTTGAATAATATATATCTAACGCTGGTAAGCCAGTGTGAAACAAAACGGATTTCTTTGCTCCTTTGTTTGCGTTTGTGAGCTTAACTGATAGGGATTACCGGCATAGTGATAGCCGCGATTGCCGAGGTGATGATTGGAGTGATTTTCGCGGTGGACGATGGTAGCGACATCTGGAACAGGGATCCAAGTGTGGGTGCCTTCGTGGCAATTGAATGTCAACGTGGTGGGAATGTTGAACACGGGCAGGCAGTTCCAGCAGTAAACCTGTGCAATCGGGGGACTTGTCCCCTGAAAGATTCGCAGGCTTTTTGGATCACGTTATGTGGCTTTGAGACTTCGGCAGACTTGCAACGTTGGTGATTCATGGGGATTAGAAGCAATGTCTCTTTCACCGCGGTCGTGGATCAGATCGTATTTATCCGTTCTGGAATAGTTGATCTAAGCCGTGTGTCAGCTTGTTTTCACGGTGTGTTGAGACGTGCAAGGATGGGGCCAGAAACTGAATCGTAGACCATTGGCGAGACGCAAGTGCAAACGCATATAACCAAAATGGAAAAAGGAAGAGATAGCAGTCTGGAGGCATTCCAGCTGAGGGTTATGGTGCGTGCAAACCAAAGAACGAGACGTGTTGAATGTTCTGTAAAATTAGGTATTAGGTTATGCCGAATTTCTCGCTTGGAATGGTCTCATTGTCAAATTCATGCATGATTAAGGGTTTAGATTGGGACATTAAATAATAGTTTGGGAATAAGTGCGAATGTGATGTGAGTATGTCTTTTTATATACCTTACCACATGCGCCCTAAACGAGATAGAAAGTCGGGTGAAAAGTTGCACTAGCTTGTTTCATTGACGGAGTTTTCTTTTTATAACTACAGGGATTTGTACTTGCGGAAACTACCGGGAATAAAAAATGGCTAGACCTTGTTGAGTGGGTTGAGATAAGACTTCTAGCGTTATATTCAGTCAATACCCTAGGCCAGATTCATAGGCTATTTCTATTGGAGTGTAAGGGTCGTGCATGTTTAGCAAATGTTTTACGGTTATTGCCTTTCTAATTTCGTTTTTAAAGATGACGGATGCAGGAGAGGTCATCCTTATATGAAGGGGTAGTTTATTCCACAGGGAGGAATATTTGATGATGTAGAAGTTTTCCTAAGCGCTGTCCTCCCCATGGGAACTGACACCAAGAACTCAGCTGGACGTCAGCCATAGGGAAAGTTATTTCTTACATAGGGTGCAGAGATGCACACAATTTTACCAATAATCCTGTGAATAAAGGAGAGGTTGATGTGAACTCGACGGAGCCATAAGGAATCAAGGTGTAGTTTTATGCAACGTTCCATGTAGTTTAGCAGGGAAGAGTAGTCCAGAAGTCGTTTTGTAAATGTTCGTTCAACATTCTCAATCTCGAGTCTGTCACTCTGCCGCATGTTTGAACACACGACGGAACAGTAGTCCAGGATTGGTCTTACGTGCGATTTATGTAATAACAACTTACTTTCCCGGTTTCTAAAAGTTCTGTGCACCAACACAAGCAGTCTCTTAGCTTTTGCAACTTGTATTCGGGTGTGTTCTGAGAAGTTGTGCCGGAGTAATGCAAACCCAGGTCTCTGACAATGTGACAGAAAGAAGTGACTTTTTGGTTGATCTCAGAGACTCCTTTAGGAATGTGGCCTTTGTATGCGAGTGTGCTGCTCTTGTGGACCGAGAATTTCATTGACGAAGCTGCGCACCGTGAATCAAGCGATAGTATATCATTTTCACATTATCCACGATGGTGGTGATGTCACGAGGGGGAAACGTGTATACAATGTTTATATCGTCTGCCAACAGAAAAGGAATACCATGCCTAACCATGTGAAAAATATCGTTGATGTACAGCAGAAATAGAAGTGAACCTAGCACGCTTCCTTGAATAAACCTACTGGTAATCGGCCGAGGCTTTGATAGGGTTCCATTTACATTCACTGCTTGCGTTCTGGAGGCCTAATAGGAGGAGAACCAAGCTAGGAGGGGGAGTTTTATACCATAGCTCTTGACTTTCATGAGAAGCTTGCGATGGGATGCTCGATAAAAAGCCTTTGGCATATCTAAGAAAATCACAATCACCGACTTTCCTTTGTTGGCAGCCTTCGTCACTATGTTTAGGAAATCAGCCATACACGTACAACATGATTTACTTTGAAGGAAACCATGTTGGTTGGCGTTAGTGAGGTCATGATCTAATAAGTAAGTTGCTTAGTTACTTAATATTATTCTTTCCATAATGCGAGAGACAAACGAGATCAAACTTTTGCGGAAGAACCGGAACATTCACATTCGTTGTGCACGCGAAATAGGGCATGCACAAGCAACCTAATGCATACAGTAATATAATCAAAGGAATGACCGATCTTGTCAATCGATTGTGGTAGTCAGACAATGGTGGCCCTAAACGGGCCATGGTTGCGTTCACTTCAACCACTTTTCTCCATTTTTCCCTATTCCTTGGATCAACTCCGGTTGCTGTCAGCCTCATGGTCTTGCTCTTTTGTCCTATGCGATTTAGGGCTCCCCAGTTGCAATTGAAATGAAAAAGGTGAACGTAAATGGAATATTTTAAAGACATAACATGAATGGATATATGTCACTCAACTTTGGCAACGGCGATGGATGCAGACGTCCAGCCGTTGGTCTAGGTATATGGCATAGTGAAAGTGAATCCTACGTTTGCATTGGTTGCATTGCGCTCATTCCATTGTTGCATCCAAATTCTTAGGGAGCTGTTCCTGTCTGTACAGGCTGCACATGTCCTACTTAACTGGCGAATGTGATGGCCCTGACTGCCTACTTCATTTAATTTCCGGCTGTCTGTAAGCGTGTGTCATAAATTTTGCTGCAAAGGACCAGCAACTACCTGCGCGTCAACGTAATCAGTCTCCGTGGAAGCATGAGATACCTAAAGTTGAAGGTGCGTCAGAACCGCTGGACAGCGGCTAACTACTGCCGCTATAAACTTCCCAAAGTCATTCTTTGTGAGCGCAAAAACTGTGGTTGCTCTATTGATGAATTTGCTCGCCGTCGCCTTCTACAGTTGCCGACAGGCTACCGCAACAGCTATGCGTGTGCATCAGTACATGAAAAGGACAGAACGAAACCCTTCCTTCACCGTAAGCAGCTTGAATTTCGTTCACTGGAGAAAAGCCCCGTCAGTGGCAATTATTTTCATGATATCGTTGAAGGCAACAAGTCCTTCATGGCGCTTATCGCACTGCGGTAGCTGGCTCCGCGTTCAGTATGAATGGGAGCATGAAATACTGAACTCCATAACCCACTATTATCAACTACCGTAGCATGCTAAAGTATATATCCGCCGCAGTTCAGGTGGTGGGTAACGTCCGCTGACAGCACTTCTGAGTATAAACCTGAAAATTATCGAACACTACATGGCACGAAAAATGCAAGCCGTACTATATCCTCTTGTTTCAGTAGCCGCAGAGTACCTCGTCCAGGCAATAAGTCTTCTAAGTGGATCATAATGTTACGGCCATCTATTAAGTGAAACCTACGCCTAGGACGATTTGGGTCCCAAACTATCACCAACCAACTGAACTTTTCCCTGGCTTGTCGAAAAGCCTCTACATCTTTTTCGAAATTTTCATCACGCTCATCAAGCGTGCCTCCTGCTCCGAAGTTGACCAAAGATTACGCACAATACATTTCGTACTCGCAGCGGAAGGAATAACTGTGTTGACCGACCACCTTGTATTGCTCACTCAGTAGGCAACATGACAGATACTTGGCAGTCAGTATTCAGAAATCTGCAAATAAAGTTTACTTGAAGGGAAAATGGACTTAGTATCGACCGTATAGATGATTCCGACGTTTGTAAAAGCAGTAACTTTTAGACACTAATGAGGAAAATCACTGGGACGTGAGGGCGGATTTTATCGGAGCCAATTCGCAGTGCCAAAAAGGGATATTTACAAAAAGGCCTCAGCTTTTGAAGTTGAAATGCAAAAATCACATTAGAACTCCGAAAACGTGACACAAAATGAACGAACGATACGCAAGCATTATCGGAATCAACTACACAGAAAGCAGTCGTGTCCGAATGAACAGCCATAGCGGCCGTGAGAGCGTGGTTGTCGGTAGGCCACCTATTTATAGCCGCGGAGGTCGATTCAAGAACAATGCAAAATCCTGCAAAAGGACTCACGGCTTTTGCCGAAGGATGAACACTAACTTATCAAATAGATTTCTCCAACAACTTTTATTTTACCACACGGAAACAAAATTTCAAGGAGGACAACTCCTAACAATATCGGAGTATAGCCGGGATTCCCAAAATTAGAGTGTTATGTGACGAACACAAGTTAAACAGAGAATATGAGGGTCAACGGTGATATGGCACTGAGATGTGAAGTAGTAAAAACTAGGATGAACATCATTTTGGTGGATAGGTAATTCACAGTTAACAACAGCAAGGGGCCGATACATTGCTGAAAATGAAGGCGCAGGAAAACATTAAAGTTTGCGTATGATTGTTTAGAGAATAAAAATTTTCGTAGTTGTGGGGAGAAAATGTAACTCGCAAGAAAGCTCAGTCCTCAGCTGTCTTTAAGAGAGATTTGTGACTGATAGGAAGACGAGTTTATGCAAAAAGTAAAACAGCTCATGAATACGCATGCCAAGAATGCCCTCCGTGCTGCCGTGTTTTTTGCCAGAGTTTTGGTATTCTATGGTAGTAAGAGGGTTAAGGGTTTGCGCACGTCAAGCCGGTAGTAGTAATGGTACTTTTGCCAGTCGTAATGGTTTATCTGAGTAGAAGTTCACAAGGCGAGCAGTGGCGTGTTTTGGGCTGACTTTGCGTTTAACTGATCGGTACCGGAGCACTAAATCTGTTTGTAGCGACCCAGCAGGGCAAAAGAGCTGGTGCATCGGCTAGGTTGAGAGTTGTTGGCCGCAGGGTTCGCGTGATTTACGCACCTTCTGTTAACGGTGATTAGGAATTGTACTCATTTGCGGGCATGGAGAAAAAGGGAAAAATTGAGGGGTCTCTGGAATTCGTTATAGCTGGTCTTATGGTGAATAAACACAGCGAAAAGTATGGCCAGCGATAAGATGCTTAAACAGTTAAACAGTATGGGGGGGTGAAAACAGTCAGATTCTCATGAGCACGTTATAATCCAGAGGACTCTCTTTAAACGGACAGAAAGAAGGATTTTGCGGTGCTGGGGACGTATACTACAAACATCCAGTCAACTTGAGGCTGATGAGACGCCTGCTTTAGCCTGTACTAGAATGCATGGCCCACTTTTGTGACGTTCTTCTTAGCTATAGTTTGACGTCCCCGCAGACGCTGATTGCACCGGTCTGATAGAATGGCTAGCACAAGGGATAAGGCATAAAAGTTATCGTTTTCACGTTTGTGGAAATTATCTGGTTAACGGCCCCACTATATACGGAGGATCAATTATAACTAATGTGTGAGCTGCTATTAATTCTCACCGCTGAATTGATTAGCGAACAAATCGATTCTGGGGCAGCAGTTGCTCTTAAAACAATAAACAGGTACAAAAGAAGAGGCATGTCAATGCCGGAATCAGTAATTTATGCTCGAAAAGGGTGACGAGAACTTGTACCAATTTTTAGTCTTAATAAGCGTACAGGATTACCTAATAAAAATCGAGCAGCAGTTGTTCCGAACGTTAGCACGCATGCCAGGTTTATGATGGGATGGAAGGGGCAGATTGAAAACTATAGGGGTGAGCGGTGGACTACAAATCAAATGCGTATCTACCGAACATGGGTGGTGTGGCATTCTTGGCTTTCGTAAAATAAGGTCTGAGGCGATGGCCTACATATTTATGCAGAAGGTGGACCATATATTTACAGCTCGCGTTAGCTTCTGTTGGTGGGTTCAACCTGGTTGCCGCAGAATCTCTTTCCTTTTTATTCCTGGTAGGGGATTGTTCAGCTCATATGGGCACCTTCTGTAAATCCTCCCAATGACTTGAATTCTCCGGGTGTTATATTCCTTCGCAATTGTTAGCGGCGGTCTGATTTCCACATGCTCGGAGATTCTGAGGTAGGTATTCCGCGGTCATTAGAAGTTTCTTATCTACAGATTAAAGAAAACCAAATTTGGACTAAGCAAACTCTCGAACGATGGTGGATTATGCCGTAAAGTACAGACCTCTACGTATGACTCCGTCTTCTTCAATGCTATCGCTTAACTTCATTAGCGAATGCCGTTTGGAACCTGATAATTTGGGCTGGTTTGTTGGATAAGCGAATCGGGTAGCCTGTGTTATATGAATAGGTGTTTGTGAACTGGCTGGATAGCCAGGGAGCAAAGGGCTGACAAGATCGGAGTAAGCAAGTAAGTGAGTGTAAATATGGTTAGGTAGGAGAAGTGTCATAAATCTCGAGTGCTTCCATGGATGAAATGTCTGTGAAGAGAAAAATGGTTCCAGTAATACCCGGCAGAGAAACAGAATCCCTTATATTATCAGGGTAAGCAAACAGTGGAGGATTATGTGAAGAAATGATCCTGGGATGGGAAGTCCAAAGTAAATAGATATATATGGTGGTAATACCTGATACAGAATCCAGCATTCTCCTGCTATCACTGACCATTACATTGTGCAGTGTTGTCGACTAAGATCTAAGTTCTGGAGGCCTTGCTACGGTAAGCACTAAAATAAAATCCGGCTTCGCACGCCAGTCTCCAAGAGACAGGTCCGCGAATATGAATTAAGGTTGGTGCGGCTAATCGTCTCCGGGATTTCTTGGATGGTAGACAGTGATAGGAGAGCAACTGTTAGAGCAATGAATTCCAAAAGAGAGAATATTTAACGGAAAGGTTTGCTCTGATGCCTTTTCCTTTTACGTCATACATGACTACGAGCATAAAGTTTCCCAGGAAGAAGATAGTTTTCTTGTTGATTTGAGAGCTGAAATGCAACTGGTACCGGTGCTGATGCCTTTGCTGGAATTGGGCGGCAAATTATTCGTAAGGCAAATTGGACAGGACATCCGTTGGGTGGTTAGTTTATGGGCCGGGACAACATTATTCGTCCATATTACATTCAGCCTCAAAGAACGTTGCCGGTATAGGCAAGATTTACAGCACTTTTTTTCGTCAAACACTCACTGAGGAGTAAAATTCATTAGCTCTGGAGTTTATGTGATTCGCCTGTTTACCCGGGTTTGATAAAATGGTTTGATGTGGGTTATAAGATGGATCTATCGGAGGGATGGCGATACTTGGGAAAGAAATGGTTGGTAATGGGCAAATCGCCTTCGCGTTGATGCAATAGCTTAGGTGGTTGAGAAACGTGGGGGGGAGCTGAAGTGTGCTACATCAAGGAACCTCTGGGTAAAGAGGTTTGAGGAATGGTTCGTGAGCCAAGGGTAGCTGGAGGCTCATGAGGACTGGTGGCACGGCAGCTCCAAGGCCTGGGTTAAAGAAACCAATGGAAGGAATAGTTGGCTCTGTTGCACATCCATTAGACTGTCTAATAAGCAGCGATTACTGATCCGAGTAGGTAGTGACAGCATTTACATGGCGGTCGTCGAAGGTTGTTGGGTCAGTGAGTATGAAGACCCAAAGCGGACAGCGAATAGCCGGTGGTTGGCGAGCTGAAATATGTGGCGGTAGGCTTCTAAAGATGGAGCTTGGGTTAGGTACGTTTTGACTAAATGTTAGTAGGTAGTTTTGTTATACAGAGCCAAGACCAGTAAAAGGAGAGTAGGAACCAAGGTACTGGGTAATAAGGCGCTCAGCAGGCAGGCTATAGTCTTGTTGGACTATGACTGGTCTTAGAAGACTGAGTAGAAGCCCTACTCCCGGAGAGTGAAGCAAAGGTGCGCCATAGAATCTTCCACGACCCATGCGAATCCTCATATAGGTATCTAGAAAGGGTCTCGGGATTGATACTTAAGGAGAAATATAGAGGCGGTATGTGTAATAAGATAGGTTCTGGGGTAGCACAGAGGAAAATCCGATTCGGGTAGGCGCAGTCGGTTTGCAGACTACGGCATTCAAGGGGAAGAAACTGTTTGTCCTTTGGGGAAAGTGGCATTTTTCTTCTAGGATTTTGGGCTATGGATGACGACAGTGACTGATAGGGCTGCTGAACTGGCTTTTTGGATAATAGGCTGGAATGTCGGGTGGATCAAAGTGGAGTGTGTTAAGTCTCCAAATCCATGAATGGAGTTTTTCTTGAGGTAACTCTAGGAAAACATTTTGCTTGTTGGTTGTGTAGGAAAGGGTGAAGTGGTCAAATCAAAGTCAACTTTAGGCAGTTGTACTGCGGGGTTTTAAAAGGGGATGCCTTGGAATCTCCTGTGGGACTCGAGATTGGGTGCTTGTGAGGAATTTGAGGCTGTAGGCACACTGCAGCGAAAGAATTCACTCTTGATTCGCGACAAGCTTGCCTTTTCGGGGACCTTTTTCCGGTGAGTATTTTACTCCTTAAAGATAGAGAGTTTCTGGCAACCATCAGACATTTGCTGATAAAACAAAAGAGCATCGCTTTGCTTGAAAATTGGAAGAGTACGGGAAAATCACTGAGTTGCGACCTCAGCTTTGTTTTAGTGCGTCCTTGAGGAGTCATGCCACAGACGTTATTAATGCGTATTTTCACCAATACTAATGACAGGCCACAGTAAATATTAAGCACATATGGCGTTTTTATATGCCGCAACGATTCTTAAAACTTTGATGATGATTGAGTCCGAAAAGTGTCGGGCGGATACTGAGATTTTGGAGGTGGGGTAGCTTGGGGTTCGAAAGCGCAGACCACTGGGAATAAGCATAAACGTATTTTGGCCGATTTAACTGCAAGCTCCACAAACTCCAGCGATGATTTTTCAAGACTGGAAATGTTCTGTTTTGTCTGGGAATAACTCGAATTCTTCTAGTCCCAGAAGCAATACTCTACCACAGAAACGGAAAGCAGGAGCCGGTAGCAACAGGAATGCTCAAAACACATGCAACATTGAAAGGAATTTCTAAAACGCATTTTCACCCATCTTGTCGTCAATGACTAAAATCTCATAATTTACCAAAGGAAACATGTTTAGGGGACGCATAGGAGATGGCAGTGTCATTCTGCGATTTTTGCATCTGCTTTGATGAATGAAGGTAATCATTCTATCCAATGCTAATCTCGTTTGACACGAGTCATAAATAAAAGTTGCAATCCTGAGGGAACGATTACCGTAGCTGTCGATGAAAACCAAAGTTGGCTTTCGTCTTGAGTCCGACTCAACGTATGCCGTTGTCTCTTGGCTTACAAGGATAACCACATCAGTTTCTCTCGAGGAAATTAACCTGTATGTTCAATGTTGTGCCTACTAGTCATGGTAAAAACCCCTGAGAATCTAACTGTTTACAAAATGGCACAAGCTGTGACCCTGTGAGTTACCGCCCAGACAACCACATACATGAAGCTCCTAAAAATTCGAAACATTTGGTTAGGAGTAGACTCAACGCCTACCGTCTAAAATTTGTAAACGTTGGCCAACATGGATTCCCGCAAGAGGAATCTTGTGCCACTTGCGCAACTGACTGTTTAAACATTATCACATCAGACCTGAACATTGGAAGTTCAGTTGTAGTGACATTTTCAGACATGACGATGGCTCATGACAGGGCGTCCCACTGCGGGTAGCTAAGCTAAATGAAATATTTTGGTTCGTTGGGCATATGGTGTCATGTTTTTATCGTACCTGTCATTTAGAAGCCAGGTGGTTCATGTGGATGGCTTCAAGTCTGAATCCAGATAAGTGACCAGCAGTGCAGCTAAAGGCACCCTTCTGAGCTCACCAAGCGATTCTTCGGCAAATGGTCTGATAATTGAATTCTCCGCCGAAAGTGTAGTATCATTGGTGCAAGTGGACAGTGCCTCCAAGATAATTCAAAGTTGGTTAGCAGCTCACCCCCCTCAACTGCCAAGTTAGCGACCTGGTCATAAATTATTGTCGTACCTTAAGCTTCTCGAAACGTGCTCCCGCACGTTGCAAAAAAAGGAATTACGTAGAACCTCAAAGTTGAAACAACAAGAATAACAGAGATTTTGGAACCCATGTCAGATCAATTCGGAAACAATGCTCTCTAGTCACAGCATGGGGCCATGCAAAACAATAGCAACAAGAACCGTTGAGTATGCCTTTGGCAAACATGTTACCGGCTTATGTTTAAACGAGAATTTTATGGAACGCTGCGAGTTACTGAATTTGTGCATTTTGTGGTTTTCGAATTATGTTATCAAGCCCGGTGCTCTTCAGAAATATTACAGATGAAAACCAAGACTCCTCACCCCACGTTAGGAACTCCTTTGCATTTGTTTCGAAATAATGAGTTTATTATCCCTCCCTTAAAACCAAAGATGGTAGTCATAGCTAAATTCGTCACTAGTAATTGTTTCTCATTATGGAATAAGGCTCCATTTTGAAACCAACTGACGCCTTTAAAATAGCTCAGGTTTTCTTTGCTGCATCCGTTCGCATTCATTTGACTCGCCCATCCTCACCCGAGGACCAAGGGTATTAAGTCAGTATAGGATCGTGAAAGCACCATTGGTACCCTTTTGTTTATGGTGAAATAAATAAATAATGCCAACACCATCGCCAAAACGGTCTGGCAACCATAATCCGCAACCGTCTTCCAAATTAAAAAAACATTCACTATCACCCTCACCCTTACTTTTCATTTACTCTTCTGTCCAAGCAAATGAATCTGGCCCGTAGGTATCACCTTATTTCTGAAGAACCCAAAAGATGCCCTCCAGACAAAATAAGGCAAACGTCTTGGATTCTTCCTTTCTCATGCCTCATCGATATCTGTCCACTTTGGCCAATTCAGACCTCAAACCATCGCCTTGAATATAGAGTCCTATGTGGTATCTTCCCTCTTCATGTACCATAACCACTGGCCCCGACAATTTCTTGTTTCGAAAGGCACGGCCTCCTGGAGTGAGATATAAACCTTGATTTCCAAGCGGAATTTAGTCAATCCCTAGTGCATCTATCTTTGTGGTTCGACCATTATTTGTATCAGTAGCAGTTATTCCTTGTCGGCCCTATTAAATATCGGTTCATTCTCCCTACTCATAGTGTAGACGATTCTACCCAATATCGGTACGTTTTGTTTACTCATATCGCAGACGATCCACACACTGGATTAGTCAGCCCACCTATTTAAATATATATATATATGTATATAAAAAAGAAAAACCCGGATTCCTCAGCCATCGTCCATATATTTTCAGTTGCACTATGCGCTTTAGTAACTTCCTTATCTGAGTTGCTCGTAAGGTTGATCGCTTCTTAGCTGCGGCTTGCAGCCAGGCCAGACTGCCGTCCGTCTTCTTCTCTCTCCCAGGCCTTATAGTCATGTTCGAATGGAAACTTGCTATGCTCTGGCGAATATCCGATCCTGGAAAGACCATGGGTCCTTCCTTCCTTCACACCACGAGTACGCCGGCGTTACCACAAAAGTGCGGGGTGCGGTCATATAGACCGCTTTGGCCGGCGCACGTCGGGTGGGCAGCTTGGCTGCAGCGGTGTGCGGGTGCAACTAGGTTGGTGGATTACAACTCCTGCATTTACCCTCAAACGGTCTTTGAGGTTGGGTGACCATCACTCGGTCAGCAACACCCACTAGCACTGTTGTGGTAAACAGCAATGTAGCTCATAAGTTCACATGCACCATTTAGTACTGGCTTCCTCCTGACCCCTTTGAAAATTCTTCTGCCCAAACCATACAAAACTGAATCAAGAATGGGCAGAAGTTTTATTGGCATCTGATATAAGCTGACGTTCACAATGCATATTAACAACCGAAAACAGCTGAAGACCGTCATTTATCATCAAACTCTGTTCCACACGAGTCCACCCGACGTCGCCTCATTTGATTCCGATTCTCCTTCTTTTCCAACGCCACCTTCATCTCTAGACCAGGCTGAAATTTATGAACTCAAAATTGCTTGAAACAAACCTCATGTATTAATACTACGATCGCACAATTCCAAACCGTTGTCGCCGATTTCCTTGCTCAACATACTGTGCTTTCAGATTTTTCGCGTTTCGCACTGCTTTATATGATATCCAGTCTGGTTTACACTCATCTCCATTTAGTTATCACATCCATATTGTTCCTCATATCCACCATATAACTCTTGATTATCGAGCATCCCGGCCAACAGGCTGCGACAGCCATGTTAGTGACGAAACTTTCACGTTGAAAAGTCGCTCCTGTGAAGCTAAAAAGAGTTGTTATGGAAATGGAATGAATATGTTATTGGGCATTTTTCGGAAATTAAGAAAATGTTAATCTGAATAAGGTGATCATCGTTTAAACGGACGATTATGGGTATAAAAGTAGGTGAAACCGGAAATTGCGTCACTTGCGCTCATATGGCTGTCATGGCTGTTCGTGCACACGCTACTGCTACCGAGGCTGATGATTCCGAATTGTTTAGACGCTACGTTCGCCGTTTTTATTCTACTTTGTCCGATTTTGAATCTGATTTTGGGTTTTTCAGCATAAGACGCTTACGTCGTTTTATAAATATCACAGACCGCATCCGCGGTCTCTTCCCTCTTCTTTTCCTCACTACAGGATCAATTATTGCTGCGGCCACAAGCGTCGCAGAAATCAAAGTGGTCGTCGGTACGTGTGTTATTTTTACAAGTAATATTTATTTGCAGGTTTCCAAATATTGACTGCCCGGCATTCGTCATGTTGCCTGCAGTTAGCAAGCAGTATCAGGTTGTGAAAAGTTGTTTGCAACACAATCATTCCTTCCATCGGTCTCATGACCGTTATTACGCGCGCAATCGTAAGTTAACCGCAGAGCAGGAGGCGCACATAATTAGCATAATGGAAATTTTTGAAAGTTCTAGAGAGGTTTGTCGATATGTGCGGGATAATTTCAACCGCTTAGTTGCAGTTCGGGATATAAATAGTTTTGAGCGCAAGGTCCGGTTAATGGATGGCCAGAACGACGTCGTTCGCGTAAAAGACTTATTGCGCGGACACGGTATTCTTTGGTTACTGAAACGGGAGGATGTAGTTAGGTTTGCGTTTTTCGTGCCTGATAGTGTCAGGCATTTAGCTGAACGTTACTGCGAGGTCATGTTAGCAGACGCGACCCACCAGCTTAACTGCGGTGGGTACGTGCTGTGGCATGCCATGATAGTAGACGATAGTGGGTTAGGAAGGTCATTGTTTTATGCCCTGCTCGCTAACGAAAGCGGAGCAAGCTACCGCAGGGCGATTACTGCTATGAAGGGTATGTTGCCTGCGACGGGTAAGGTTAGGACGATAATCGTCGACCGCAGCTTGGCGCAGTTGAACGCGTTTCAAGCTGCTTACCCGGAAGCTGGTGTAATATTTTGTCGGTTTCGTGTCCTCATGGACATGCGTGGCCGCTGCGGTAGCCTTCCGGTAAGCGTCGAAGGGGACAGAGAGAGCATGCATCAGTGGATGCGCAGTTTAGTGTTTGCATCTTCGAAGGTCGACTTTGATTAGTTTAACGCTGCAATAGATGTTCGGTGTCCTTCGGCGCTCAGTTACCTTCAACGTGCGTGGCTGCCGTATGAGCCTGTGTGGGCACAGTACAGTGTGAAGTGGGCACAAAATTTTGGTATTTTTACGATTAATAGGGTTGAGGTAGAAAATAGGCATTTAAAGCGTGGTCTGTCAATGGGATCCACGCTCTCTGATGTTTTCTCGGGAATATTGCGCCACACGGAAGAGTTAGACGAAGCTAGGCGTCGCCGCGTCATTAGGGAATTTTTGAGCACCTACGTCCCACCCACAGGCCTGGAGATGTATGGTGCCCTGCTAAGCAGAATTAGTCAGTTCGCAAGAAATGCACTCCAGGCCCACCTGAAAGCGCACAAGTTAGTTTACCTTCAGAAGGTAGGTGGCCCCTTACAGTTGGTTAACTTTAGGAAGCACGCTGTCATGACTTCCGCTGGCTACAGACTACAGAAGCTGAAGAAACGCAAGCATTCGCAGCCGCCACCTTCACCAATCACACAGGACCTATGTTCCGTCTGCAGACTGGAGCAGCTCATGGTGGATTTGGACGAAACAACGGAGTGGGTGCAATGCGACTTATGTCAACGTTGGATTCACTGGCAATGCGCCAACTACCTGGGCCAAGAGGTGTGCATCTGTGTCCATTGTCTATCAGCACAAGGTAAGCGTTATAAATACGAATATTCATCATTTCCATTGCAGGTTAACCTGAAGAGCCCGAGACAACGTCGGACGGATGAAGAGGACCCAGGAGGCCAAAGAAGGACGACGGATGTGCTAGGAACAAAAACCGCGGGAGGGACGGAATTGACGAGAACGCCCCCACGGCCCCTTTTGGGGCCACCACTATTTGATTACTGGCACCGATTTCCAAAATCGGTCATTTCTGTTATGACTTCATTGTATGTATTAGGTTGCGGGTGCGTGAGCCTTCTTTCACGTGCGCAACAAAGGTTTGGGTTTCGATGCTTAATCGTTTAGGAGCGGTGAAACTAGTCCACAGTACGCATGCAAGTGCTAGGAGTGTCTGCTGAGGCAGACAGGTTTGCGCTTGTCTAGAGATGCTTATAGGTGTCGTTCGCCATGTATACCTGACCAAAAACAGAGGGCGATAGAAATGACACGGGGTTGGCAGAGGGGTTGTACGTTCTGCCGTTGGGCGTTTAATGTTAGTATGACTACCTGACGGGGCAAACTGCAATATATATATATATCGTACGACTAAGTGGTTAACGGATAAATGCATATATCTCCGGATAAGGAAATCATTGCTTGCGTTGACGTTAATTGCGATACCGAGATAGTCTTCTCACATGGGGCCACAATTGTTTGAGAACATTTATTTAATAGGTTTCTTGTGCATGTCGGTGCAACAACGTATATGATGTACATGTCCAGTGGAGACATAAATAGCTGCATATATAGAGATTTATGTATTAGTATATATACATATATATTCACATATGCGCATGTGTCTACTATAAACACGTATATGGAATTATTAAGTTCCGCCATGTAGATGTCCACATTATATACCTAGAGGTTCACATTTATTTATTTACATGTTTTCGTTTCTATATGTGCATATATACGGATACATATATGTACATGTACATACACACATTTTGACCACTTTATATCGATCTGAGTCATAACTAAACGCATAAAATGGAAAAACTCAATTCATGTGACGATTATGCAGCAAAATGTATACAAATATTATATCACCCCGGTGCATACGTATGTTTACATGTATATATACATATTTATACATATACATCTATATGTAAATTATATTTAGCTAGACATTCTCGCTATCTTGGGGCAGACAGATATTTGAATAAATTTTCAATTTCCCAGCCATCAACGAAAATGAACAATACAAAAGTGTCATTTTCACTGTCACAGCCAATACTTTTTACGGGTTTGGCATGCTAAATGGACATTATTTATTCTTCTGTACAAAATAACATCAATATTATCCTCCTAGCTTCGCTGCTCCTGATTTGTTACTTTTTCACCACGTTGAAAAATTATAATAGCTGACGTTTAACAGCAACCGTTACCAGCTACCGCGGGGTGGACAGTTGCAATTATCAGTTATCGCGGGTGGATGAGTTACGCACAACGGTTTAAACGCCCGCAAAAAACATGGCCGTTTCGCGGGGGTGGGAGTTTCGTAAATGCCGACAGCCATTGCCATCCAGCCATATATTGCGCCCGCGATACGCACCTTTGATGCATTCAAACAAGGTAATGCTGGCAGTTCAGTGCTGGTAAGCAGCCACAGACGAATCTTTGCGAGCTATTATCTAGCTTTGATTTAAAACTCGGGACCCAGTGCTCAGGAAATTACATTGCCTGTAATGATCTTGTGATCGATACCACTTTGCATTGTATGTTTGGTTTCTGTTTTCCGTGTTTGGACTGTTGTACTTTGCACAATTTTGATCTTGCCTTGGGCAAGCCTCCCGAAAATCGAGAAATGTACATTAATATTATTATTATTGTTGAATTTAATTACCCACGTCAAGGAACAAGTGAAGCAAAAATGACCTCTATAAACTATACCT
Organism: Fasciolopsis buskii; assembly: GCA_008360955.1. Taxonomy (NCBI): domain Eukaryota; kingdom Metazoa; phylum Platyhelminthes; class Trematoda; order Plagiorchiida; family Fasciolidae; genus Fasciolopsis; species Fasciolopsis buskii. The sequence goes on from LUCM01003965.1 coordinate 46,287, forward strand.
TTAAATTTTTATTGTTCTCCAGTTTACCTTCCGTGCGCGGATACTTTTGCCTTGGTACAAACCATTTTTCTTTCGGTCAATCTCAAATTAAGATATTAGTGTCCATCTCCAACACTTGGGAAATGCATCGAAGTATGGCCCTATATTTCTCATCAAAGCTTTCACTTTTTCATTTTCTCAATGTGTACGGCCTTCCCCCATCAAATTTTTTAGGTCCGCATTCAAAAAGAAGCCCTAAATTAGCATTCATTACTCACAGACTTGCGTTTCAGCACACGCTGCATCCCATCTTTCCTCTCATCTTCCGAGTTATTTCTTTTGCCTATGAATCTAGGTTCGGTTTCACAAAACCTTTCGACTTATAAGAGCCTTTGGTAAGTCTCTTTTACATCCCACTCTCCATAATTTGAAATCTTATTAGATATGTAGTCAAAAGCTTCAATTCCTCCGCGGTTTTATCATGGAGCAGACCTACGCTGTTAGGGGAGACCCTCGCAGCCTTGGGCCTTTTTGTCAATTGTGAAGTCTCTCTGGTTCCTGTCATGTACCCTGTCAATATCTTAAGTTACGTTGCTGACTCTAGATTCACCGGAGTGAATATGAGAATATGTGCACATCATTTCACAAAGGGTAGCAACCTGCATTGGACCGTTTGTCTGGCGACCGGAACGTGCCTATCACTGACGACAAGAGCGCATTCACATCATTAGGAAATGCTCCAGCCCAGTCGTTTAGTTAAAGTAAAATCCGTCAATATTGATGGTCGGCAGAACATTATCCTGGGCTTCTGGCTCGTCCAATCCCTCCCCTTATTAGGTCATCAGGAATTAGAAACCACGTGCTCAACTCAGGGAATTTTACTGCTCCGTGAAGCAACTGGAAGCAGGAGGATTCTTCTGGGGTTTCCTTCAGACGAGCAATCCTGGGAAGTAATTGCAGGCATAAGTTTCTCCAGCATGTAAGGAAGGCATTCAGCAGAACCTCAACCAGATTCCATCTTTGTAAATCTAAGTAGCTTTCAAAAGCGACAATGAAAAATGGAAATGGTTGAAGTGGCGCCTTCTGGAAAAAGCGGCCACATAGTACAAAGATTTGATCTGAAAATGAGGCAATGCAGGCGGCCGAATAAACTCAGAGGAAGGCTTAAGGGCCGCAATTCTGGAAGGGTATATGCAGGAAAGAAGTAATTTTGTGAGGACACAAGGAAGCGCAGTAGAGAATACATGGGTGCAGATGAATAAAACTCCCTGTTTATTCCTGGACAACGTTGCTCCGCTTGTGGCAGTTAGGAGAAATGGTATGCCTTCGTTGTGGAGGGCCAACTTGAACAGCGGTCAGACACAGCATGCAGTTGATTTTATCATAGCAGGAGACACCAGGGCCTAACAGAGTACCTAGGGACCCAGGCAGGGCCATAGGGGTTCAATAACTCATGAAAAATGGACGGTGGCCAGCAGGACAAAATTAAATCTTAAAGCGTATTTCAGCAATAAACTGGCCACATCCACGCTCCGGGTGGCCATAGAGAACTTGATGGGCTGGTAAGGACGAAACACCAAGCAGCCCCAATGAAAAGGCCAGTGCACTGCCTCATTGCCATCGGCTGGTTCATACTTTGGATAATGACTGAATGATTCTGAGGAAAACCCAGCAGCCACCTAGCTCTATGCACTCAGCGATGGTCGAGGAGAAGAAGGAAAAAGAAACTTATAGAGATCTTGCGGCCCTAAAATTTATCGACACAAAGGAGTCAGGCGGGCTACGCCTGGCCATTTTCAAACGTCAAGCCGAAAGCGGAGAGGCCTCCCTCAAGAGCTATACATAGGATCATATGTAATTTACCAGCGGGCTGGAAGCCTGCGTAGGTTGCGTCCGAACACAAGAGCAGAACAGGAAGGAGCAATCAAACTGCAGGCTAGTAAGTCTGACGTCCATGTTTCTGAAAATTCCGGAGAAGATTTAGTGACATCATGTTGCCGGATAACTCGCAAGCATCAATCTCTAATGCGCCAACAGGCATGAGTTGCTTATTTTCAGAAAAAGCACAGCCAAGCTCCTCTTCTTATTATCTGGGTTGGAGGGAACTAAATGCGAGGGAAAACGCGGACTCTGCCTCTTCGATTCTTGGAAAGTTTTCGATTCAGTTAACCAGCAGTTAATGGTGGAAACCCCAGAGTTACGGGATGCCGTAGGTTTTGGTGGCACGGACGTCCAAGTTTCTTTGCCATAGGCAGTCCTACGTAGAGGTGTAGGGATAGAGGTCGCGGCTGTGAAAGACACTTATTGGTGAACCACATGGGTCAGCATGGCGGAGACTCCCTTTTCGTGTCTGCAGCAGTGACTTGACCAAGTACTGGTAGAGTTCACACTGCGTTTTATGGTAACTTGAAATTGATAATGTATCCCGCGGCAGACAGAGTACAGCAGGGCATAGAAGGGTGCACGGATGGAGCATTTCTTTGATAATTTATTAGACATGTACCGGTCGCCGTGATCGAGGACCTCATAGTCCTCAAGACAACAGATGTACTGTCTGTATCAGCTAAACGTAACTAATAGTGCACACGGCGGTTCCAGAAAACGGCAGCATGGGGGAACGCCAGATGTGCTGGTGCCGCCTTGAGAAGGCTATTTAAGATCAAATGTTGGACATGCCGTCGAGGCATGCAATTCATCCCCGATCAGAGACAAGATATTGCTGGAGAAAAAAAATTGTTAACGGAGCTGCTTCCTCCACTCAAAGGAACAAATGCAGGCCTCAATGCTGTTTCCTTCGAAGTACAAAAGGATAAGGGGGTGCGGTCGGGGTCTTTGGAATCACAAATGACTGTCAGATCTGGGAAGGGCTGAAGCGCTGCAAAGGAACACAGGCCAAAGACTCAGAGAACAGGAAACGAATCTCAAAAACAAAGATGCAGCAGAAAGGTGATAGACACTATTTTGCTGAGGAAATTCAATCACTGGGACAATTACCGCCGTCCTAGGTGGAGTCTGGAAATGGAGGAGTTTCAAGAGGAGACCGGAAGCTCAGTCAGGTAGCAGACATTGCGATGCTTCATAACATGACCTAAAAATAATTTTGTTTTAATTCTTCTGCATAGGAAAGCATATAATGACCCAAGTCCTTGTTTATATTCTTCCCTAACCGACGACCATTCCGCAATGCATGATGAAAGTTGGACCATGGGGCAACAGGAGGACGATTCGGCTTGAAGGATAGGGGTTCATTGAGGCTCCTGCACCCCAGGCGCCACTCCGGAGGATTGCTTATTAAACTGAGGGAATGGTGAAGGAAATCACGGATGGGCAACAAGTTCGGCATGCCCTGCACACAAAAGAGCACATGGTTTCCCCCAAAAAGCTCCAAAGCAAATAAAATGGTTGGCGGTATACCTGAGAGCGGTGAATCCTCCTAAAGGCTTACCATCCGGACGTCATGATATTCCAGGAGAAGGCACGACCCAGTCGTTCCGACAGAGTTCGAGAGTGCTCCATGGTTGGAGCCATCCGGCAAACGCGTACCTCCGAAGATGATAGACCCCAGTTATCGCCGTCAGTTAATGATTATTATAGCTCAAGACGTTGAGAAAAGAAAAGTTTACTCCGTAAAACCCTAACTGCGGGAGGACAAAGAGAGCAGTCAGCATTCGCTACTGGTATCTGGGTGCACCGAAGTAATGAAAGCATTTGTTCTTTTGTCCGCAGTGGCACTGAGTTGGAGCGGACGATCGTCTAGTCTAGCATTGTGCTAAACGGGGTCGTCGTTCAATAATCTCCATATCCTGTCCACAAGCAACTCCAGTGCCAAGGAACAAAGCCAAAGGGTGTGAAAAACTGATAGGAACAACAATAAGGAACATAAAGGAGGGGAAAAGAATACCCAGCACGAAAAGCAGTTGAGAGCTGACAAAAACCAAAAATAAACTAAGTAGTTATAGCACAAAAGAATTACTGTGTACCATCCGACGGGAGACAAGAATTCAGCCAATTAATCCACGTTAACCTGTAGAGCCGTTTGGGACGCATTAGGCCACAGGCGGGCAATTTCATTCCTTGAACTACTTTTTAGGTGGAAGCCGTTGTCTCAAGGGTGTACAATGCCTTCCGAATTGAGGAGCATTACCTGTGCGGGTCAGGTGAAGCCAAGGTTTACGCTATGGGTTTTCATAGAGTGGCTTGCAATGTAATTCGAGCAAAGATAATAAGTGCGTATAGACGATTACATGACAGGTGATCTGATTTTGACCGGTGTAATCGGCAATCGCCACTGGACCCATGGTACTTCGTTCATAAATGTTGCAGCAAACAAGGGCAGAGTGGACCTAAAGTGAGTCTCGAAGTATTGCAGTATTAGTCAATTCCGAGGCCAATAAGCTATTTCGGAATATGTGTGTCTTCTGAGTCAGTTTGGGGGGACACTGAATTAGAATGAGAGAATCCGGAAGAGGTGGCGGCATTCACCCCGCGACGATTGGTCAAATCCTCGGTCATTGAAACTCTCCGCATCATCCAGCCTAATTGACCCTCCCAATGACAATAGTGCCAGCAGCCTCGCTGCCACAGGGCGCTCCTTTGATTTCGTAACTGAAGAACTTCATAAACTTGGTGCGAATGCAAAGAACGCCGTTTTCTTTAATGTACCCGACTGCCTCCCACTGCCACTGGTCCAATCTACCATTCTCTGCTTGTAGCATAACTCACCACCCCTGTATTCGCTCTAGGCTCCGGAAACAATCCCCCAAGAATAATTGTCCAATTTTAAGTCCATTTCATGACGACCTTTCTGCCAAGGTGTTTATAGCAAAGGTGAACATTGCCAACTATACTCCTTATAAAATGATCAGGATCTTTACGGATAAAACTCCCTTCCAGAGCAATGTAATACGGTCACAGAAGCTTACCGCAAATTCTCAAGTTGGGAAGACTTCGGTTGTATCTGGCGCTCCCCCTCCGACCAGTATGCTGCCAGCACAGGTTCCTCTTAATGGGCCAAATTCTGAGCCTACTGCCAAGGTTTCGAATAACCCACCTTCTCCCTGTGATAGTCTCCACCGCCCCGCATCCCCGGCTATCCCGTGCCTGGTGGCCTCTGCTGAGACCAACACGCGGGCGGTGAATACTCAAAACCCCTCAAATCTACAGCTACTAGCGATTTGCAAAACCGACCTCTCCCGTGCTTATGCCGCTCAATTTCCTGTCCAATCTCTTCACCCCACAAATCTG
>LUCM01003966.1:9285-67988 GCA_008360955.1 Fasciolopsis buskii
GAGATAAGCAGTAAGTCCTGTGAACTGGACTAATGATCCATAGGGCTGACATTGACTATCCCTCGGAGTTAACAACCTTGCTCGACAAAGATATCAATTTCTGAAGGATGTAATGTATCTCTTTTCAGTACATGCAAGCTATCTGATGATGTATTTGCCCTCTGAGCTCGCTCTACTGAAGAGATCAAACCAGAAGAATCCAGTCACTTTCGCTGTCTCTGCTGTACTTAAGCCGACAGCCGAATTCTCATGTCCACAGAAAAATTTACTTCTGTCTTCAACGCATCAATTGGACCATTCCTCGTTGCCCCTATTTACATTCTTCTTGTACCAATGTTGTCGTGGCGGTACAAGATGAAACAGTCCAATCCTCATTCCAAGAATAGTCGGGAAATATTTGAACTCATATAAGACGTCGTAACACCTCGCTACTAAACGACCCAACCGAACAATCCGCTCAGCAGAACTCGTTACATCGACACCTAAATCTAAGTACGACACATATCAAGTAAAATCAGATATTTTCGATCACCCATAGTCCTAGTGTATAGTAAGTGCCTTGATAATGCGTTTGTACAAATATCGCAAATAGAAAATCGTGTTGCATGGACCTAAATCTAGCCTTATAAAATTGGCAATACTATTTTATTTTAGTGATTTGTCTTGGTACATCACTAACGTTCACTTCACAAATGATAGGATAAATGGTGCCATTGCCGTTTGTATTACAAACAAATTATAAATCTACCCTTCCCCCGACAGTGGAAAGATTTATGAAGGACAAATGCTTGGTATTCGAATAAATTGAGGATGCTGAGGATGGTCATCGCAAGATCGTGAATTTCGAACACGAGTCAAATTACCCATAAACCGCTGATCTAGATATCATGATCATGATCCCACGTGTTGGATAGAACTGTGTTCCTGAAGACGTCGGCAAACCGGGAAATTTTAATGCCGATTATAGTTATTTTTCTAGCATTATGCAGTAGTATCAGTGAGCAAAAGGGATATTGGACACGAGACCCTAGATAGACCTACCTCCACAGTAAACTTGTTCTTCATGGTTTTGTGTTCTACTGACCAATTCGCTAAACCACATATCAGACAATGTGACCGGTTATGTCTATGTGACTGACACCCCATAGACTGACATTCCCACGACTGGTGTGTTTAATGATTATCGGATGAAATTTGGTCCTTGTTAGCTCTAGGCGTTCCCACTGATTTGGTTGTTTGAATTGGATACTATGGTGAGATCGACTGCAATCGGTTGACCCTAATTCACTTAAAGGCAAGCGCTTGGGTTTCCCCAATATTCATGTGCTATTTATGATCGCTTTATTAAAAAACCGCACTGAACCCCACGACTAAAATCCTGGCGTTTTCGTAGTGTGATTCACGTGATTAAGCAGCCTTTCAAAATCCGTAAGATCAGCGTTTTTTTAACCTAGTCATATGTCGAATGAATTTCGATTATTTTCACGCTTTTAAGCACTCTAGGTTTTGAGATTTGATTCGAAATATTGTCTTCTGAAGGCCTAAAATCACACGGATGGTTTCCTAGCGTTCCTTAAGTATACAAATCACTGGATGTTGCCAAAATAAATCCAATAAATCAATACTGAAGATTGTGAATGATATAATGTTAATGACACAGCTTTGTTGGTAGATATAATGCCCCAACGTTTCGACTACCGTGGGTAGTCTTTCCCAAGGCAACTTTTACAATTTGATTGCCTTGAGAAAGACTACCCACGGTAGTCGAAACGTTGGGGCGTTACATCTACCAACAACGCTGTGCCATTAACATTATATCATTCACAATTAAAACCAATACATGGCGCATCGATTTTTCGATACACTCTCCACATCATTTGGTTCTGATATTTACAAACTGGTTACCAATCCCATTGCTCCGGGAAAGAAGCTTGCCAACTGGATCAATACTGAAGATGTTTCATAAATTTATTGTGTGTATCAAACCAGATTCCTGTCACCGACCTTCATCCGATGAATTTGAAACGTTTGCGTATGTGAAAAGCTTGTGTCTGCCATCGGCTTTGTGTGAGGATTGATCCAGTTGAAACACACACACGTTGACGGTCAGAAGTCGGTCCAACAGACGACTGCTGGTAGGCGCGTATAACGCATACTCATAAAGGCACGCAAGCCTAGCTGTCCAGCTTATTTGTCCAACCTTGATTCGGGTTGGCTGTCGGTATGCCCAGTCTGATCCCATGATTCTGTGATTGGCGCTCCAGCGTGAGTGTGAGAAGCAGGTGTGGTCGCCGGGATTTTTCCTACTACTTACCCTCAATTTACTTGAGCGCTCAACTGCCGGGACCGGCTAACTACTGATTTATGTACTAGTAGATTATGGTGTATTTCGAGAGTATAAGTTTCGAATACAACAATTACGTTTTTTCAAATTCGTAACCGTTAGACTACGCTTTCATTCCGGTCGGTCAGTTTAACGTCGAGAAAACAAGAATCAGTTCTATAAAGAAAGCTGAACATTTTGTTGAAATGTTTTCAGCCCGAATAGCAAGCTTGCTGGTTGGCGATTTGCGAGGATTGGTCGAGGACTGAATGAACGACACCAAACATCGGACTGGATTTAATTCATTTTTCTAGGGAGAACAAGGCCTCATCACATGCATAAATAAAAAAATTCGGTATTACTGTTACTTCCTGATGGCAAAAATGATGAACCTTACTATGGTGTATCCAGTGCGGGGACTACTGTTTTCTTCCGTGAGAAGACTGATGTCGTGATCAGGCGGTCCTTCATTGATACAAATGGTTTTGAACAATCAAGCTCGACTGAACGGTCACTAACATAAATCCATTTTCTTCTCCCCAGGTCCGGTTCTTTCTTGTTGCTGGGGCCGCACAGTTTCTCCGTTGTTGGCTCCTGTGGTCATGCAGTGACCTCATGGCATTTTCTTCTTCTTCTTCAGTATCTAAATTATCACTCCAAAAGTTCGTTGTTCTGAAATGTGACATCAAGCGGTGCCGTCGAATCACATGCAACGCTTGCACAAACCGGTAAAGTACCAATAAAACAAATGCAATATTCCGCAACGCCAACACTACCATTCGTGCGTATTGTTTTCCCATTTAATTACTCCTTATCTATTATCATTTTCCCTAGGATTTCTACAACAATATCAACAACAACAACAACAACAACAACAACAACAACAACAACAACAAGAACGACAGCTACCACGACTGCTACGATCACCACGACTACAGCATGACACTCACGGCGTAGAACTACTGTATTTGACCATTTGCAAAATTCCTCTGTAACTATTTGATCACATTGCACCAAAATCCTGGGCTTGGGAGATATGCCATAGTTGAGATTGTTTTTTTTTAATTATTATGTTATGACAAGGACCACGAAAACCGCCTTGCTGTGATGTTTATCTATTAGCCATTGACGGTGGCGATAGACGTATTGTGTAAATTATTATTTGCAACAAGGTTTTAGGAGAGACTTGAAACATATGAGCAAAGGTAGTTACTTCCAGTGGTGAGATATTACTGCTACTGATAGTAATAATAGATATCATTTTCGATAGTGCCACTTTTGTGATGAGTACCATCAGATAAATGTAGCTATTTAGAAAGCTAATCTTTACTTCTGGGGATCTGACAGACCAACAGGTTTCGTTGACCTGCCGGCCACCTTTGCTTTCTTCTATCCTCTCCGTTTTGTTGGCTATGCGTCTTTGTGGTTGATGGTGGAAGGCTTTGGAAAAGAATAAGCCAGTACTTGAACTTTCCTAGGGAGAAGGAGACTTACAGTTGACCTGAATATCGTTTAGCGATTCACGTTATTGTTACTATGCCTCGCTATGGGTTGTTACCCAATCATGATCACGATACTACCGCATTCTATTAACTACTAGCAAGGAGATGCAAACTAGCCGTGAAATATTGTTTATTGTATGAACAAGAATAATGAAATCTTTCGCTGCATAGGTGATTGCTCTGTCGACAATGTGGTTCGAAGCAGCCCATCGGTAGCACACCTCTCCCAATTCTGAATAAGGTGGGAGATTATTCATTGTTTGATTAACTTTCCCCTTTTCAAATTTGACAAACCAAACTTGGCAAACAATCAGTCCCGTGATTTCCAATTGGTTTGTGCTGGTTGATCCCTGGACAAATTCTACTCTAGTGAAGGAATTAGGAGAGATACCCTGTGCTAACGTAATTTGGGTTGACAACCATTGATTCTGTTGTGATGTGTCGGCTTGGCCTCTTAGCCCAGTCGGTCCATGAGTAGTTTCAATCCCCACCTAGATGGCAAATTTTCGCGACTGGGCCAACTCACATTTGTCAAGTCTGCCAAACAGAAAGTTTTTAACAACCTTTAGCCTCGAATAAGCTGATCTTCATCTGACCAAGCCGATTTTTAGTGAGTTTATTTCCAGCCGAAATTACACACCTAACTTTCCAGACTGTGCTCTACTATGCTCTGTGTGATAGAACCTATTCAAACTCAATTCCAGTCCCGGCTGAGACTAACTGTCCGACCCTCGGTCCCGAATCCGCGTTATGTACTTGCACTGAGGACAGCCAAGTTAAAAGTCCATCTGGGAATGTTAATTTGAAATGCTTGCTTTTCACGGTCGTGTAGGTGCATGTACGTGAGCACGTGTGCCTGTGTGTGCGTGCAGGCGAGCTAGCTGGCAAACACGTGTAGTTAAGATACCAATTTGTACCTTTGAAGGTGTTTTCGTTCTTTTTTCCCACGTGTACTTGTCACAAATTCCCTTACACACTGTATGTAGGAATTTTTTTGTTGTCACGTTTCGTGAAGTGTAGACTAAGGGAATTTAGTGTGTATATGAAATGGAAAATCTAGATGAAAAATTCACGTATAAGAATTACAACAGTGCATTCATTGGGATTTATCTGTTTAGGTTGATGAACAGTCCTGTCCTGTCGCTTTGATCGTCACCGTGCGTCGTCACTACTCAACAAAACAAGAGCACTTGGTCAAACACACGCGAAATAAGAGGTAAACCCAGCCAATCAATCATCGATGCGGAAACGTCTGCTATCATTAACTGACTGGTATCCATTTTATGCTAAAATTACGGGCTTGTTTGAGCCGTTAGGCGACTCGATTCTGGCTGGTTTGAATCCCAACGACGTCCCAGTGTTCACGAATTGATGCACCAAGATTTGATTGATCTGTTAAGAAACGTCAACAACTGAATTGGTTTTTGAGTTAATTGTGGCCGTTTAAACTAGAGACAACAATTTTGTGACTAACGGATATTTTGGTCATGGTCAAATCGATTCTGAGGGTTCGTTTGATAATCGATCACACATGAGTTGCCTTCAAATGATCTTTCACACCGATGGTTACTGTTCTCTCAGATCAACCAACTACCACTGTTTCCTAGTTAGTATTCTACAGTATGACTGTTGTTGAGACTCAAATTTATGACGAGGAAATTATCACCGACGAGGAACATATGATTGGTTAGTTTAAAATGTGTTCAAATGAATTTGATTAGGGACCACGCAAGCGAAACCGTGAATGTGGTTAAACAAGCATAATTTCAAAACTCACATTTTCCAACTAGCCGCATGTTTGTCGAGACTGGATGAGCTGTCTAGTAGAGTTAATCATTGTCATCACGTTTCCAACACTTATACATCTGTTCCCGTTGGGATTTCACTTCCGATAATTTGTTACCCTGTGTAGTACTCATGTTTCGATTTCAATTATGCTCAGTACTCTGAATTTTTCACTCACGAGACCTTCCGTTTGCCCCGGGAAATATCTTTGTCAGAATAAGCAAGCAATGCAATGAACTCTTTTGTCAATTGTTGGCATTTTTGTCAGATTTTTGTCTGGTGAAATGGCCGACTTGCGTTACGTCGAATCATTCGTCATCATATTTGACTTTTAGTTCTAAGAACTGTGGACGAATACAAATGTTGGAGCGAGCAGTTGAGCGAGTGAATCTCTCCATTTGCGGAGCAATGAAACCATTCAACTTTCGGGGATACGCTCAGTGGTATTCGGAAATCCAGTGACGTAGGATTTGCTTCCGTGCTGCAATGACAGTAGCATTGCAACCTGACCGAGTGTGACTTCTTGGATGTCTCCAAGACTCAACTAGCTTTGCGGGATTGCTTATATCAAGGCGAATATGTAGTCGTTTTTGGAATGCCCATATGCAGATGCCTAATATTGGAATCTCCTATTTCACTTAATTGGACAACTCAGTCGGGAAAATGAATGGAATGATAAATGATTCAAGTGCATAGGCTATAATTCAGTTACACTCCCCGCTGTCTTGGGGATAGGATTTGCTCATAACCAGAGGATTGCACGAGAGTCCTAATCGTACTCCTGCTCACGGGTTTGACCACCAAAAATTCCTGACCAATGCTTCCAACGAACTATTAAAGTACATCCAATGCCCATAATTCGTTAGTTGTTGCTCAGTGTAATCAGGAACGTGAAGCTCGTTGCTTCGAGCAAGGTTTTTTGTGGTAAGCTTACGTCTGCTCAAACAACCTCTGATGGGTTACCGTCTCATTGCCTTGTGGGTCAGATTTGAGTAGAAGGCTTTGGTTAATGTTCCCAAAGAAAACATTCTGCTATATAAAGCATGAGTACCAATTGTCAAAACGCATCCCTTAACATTTCTACGTGCAACAAAATGGATAACTACTGCTGATCATATTTATTTGTCGAGAACATTAGTGGATGGGCAGGAAATTGATTAGGTGGTTCATTTGAACGTGTGTTTAATTCATTAAGCTGTCCACACGGTAGGGCGACTGACTGCTCTGGACAGATCTCTTGGAACTTTTAAAACACATGGATGCCGCATATCCAAAATCCATTTGAAAGATCTTACTTTTGTAATGATTCGTCGCACCACGGATCCAACCACTATCATTAGTCTCGCTATCTGCATATCACGTGTTCCGTTTTCCATTGTTGGCATTCGGATGGCTCTGAGTAGGAGCTGTTCCAGTGGATCCCAGTCAATGTCTCCCCGTCAACTGTCCAGTTAACGGGTTCTGTACTCGTCAATATTATTGATTTATTAGATTTGCTAGCTACAAAAGGCCAAATGTAACCGAGGTGATCAAGTAGTTCGACGGCTCAGTGAGCACTCCAATACGTTGATGCATCGTTGGGCGGAGCACTTTATTTGCTACAATTCCACAATGGTACTCTCACCTGCACGTGCAAGTGGAACAGGGCGAATAAATATCAGCCCACCATCATCAGTGCAGATGATCAGCTAGATAGTATTTTTGAAGCAGTAAGCCTGGTGGACTGGACTAATGATCCATAGTGCTGACATTGATATGATCGGAGTTAACAACGCTTCCGGACAAGATATCAGATTCTGAAGGACTGTAAGTGATGCTCGATTAATTTGATGATGTATTTGTCTGGAGCTGCTTCTTACTGAAGAGATAACCGAACGAATCCAGTTCACTTTCGCTGTCTCTGTGTACTTAAGGCCGAAGCCGAATTCATGTCCACAGAAAATTTAGTTCTGGTTTCACCATGCGAATTGGAATTCCTCAGTGTTGCCCATTTACATTCTTCTTTACAATGTTGTCGTTGAGGTAAAGATGGAAACAGTCCAATCCTCATGCAAGAATAGTGGTGAAGATATTTGATCAGACGGAAACCTATAAGACCAAGAACATGCGGAGATCGTTATGCTACTAAGTGAACATTCAAGTAAAATCAGATATTTCTCGATCATCCATAGTCTAGTGTAAGTAAGCTTGATATGCGTTTTGTACATTCGCAAATAGAAAATCGTGTTGCAGGACCTAATTAGCTTAAAGCTGAACCTTGATCGTGCAAGAGAAGGATTAGATGAGGTGGAGAAATTTGGTTACTTGGATAGTGATACCTGATTTGATTCTTATATATCGGATGAAATTTATTTGCTCATACAGAATGTTTGGTTTTCAGTGGCCGAATTAAGGCATCTGTAGTTTCGGTATATCATCCACATGCTGATCAGAGGTGATTTGTACACAGTACCCTGAGGGTTGCATGCTACTGGGCCCGTCCATGGTTTGAGGATAATGGAACATCTGCCATCCTTGTGGTTTAAACTCAACTCCATCGAATAAGCTGCTGCAGACTGCGCCAGTGACGATGACTTGGTAAAATTTTGCCCGGCAAGCGTTTTGCTTACAAAATAGCACAAAAGCCCGCTGGCGGTCCCGGGTTTTGGCGAGCGTGGCTCGCCAAACAATTGAGGTCACTTCCGCTTTTCGTCTTCTGCTGAAATCTTTGAGTTTATCTATAAGTTAAGTATGAACGGAGCACCTGGTCCCAGGATCGTCTGGATGGATTCTGCTGCCTTGCAGAGAGCGCTTGGGTACAGAGGGACTAGCCCAAATCCTCGGATAAACGGAATTCTCTGTAATGGGCATCCGAGTAGTGCAACGGACCACAACTCATACAACTATGGATTTGATTGTTATTTGTGGTAGCGTTTGGCACCTTCCAAGTATTCAAGCAAACGACCCTTCACCGTACACAGCTGTCTGTCCCTGTATTATTCCGTGCCACTCCTCCCCGGCCTATTCTCTTACATTCTTTGAGAAATGCAGTCGGACATGCTAATGCTATTGTCACCGAATAAGTCCTGTCCCCGTTCTCTCGCTTTCTTCCTCAGATAGCATCTCATTGAATCCATTTCATCCGGCCGATGCAATTCTTTGTCCTCGATGCCCCTTCAAACTAGCCAGATTCAATGTGTAGACACTCATACCTATGGGTCAACAAGAGTGTTTAGCCCGTGCACTGAAGACTATAGTCATCCAAGTGGGTTGCATTCAAGAGATTTGAACTCAATTTTCCAGCTCCGTTATCCGACTGACATCCCCTTTTAATCCTTCCGTGAAGTTTGATGCGTGCCGTTCTGGGAAACCTGAGGATACGCCTTCTGATGGTGCTGACGCTGGTGTGGCTCTCAGTGGCAGGATTGAAGCTGCACTACTTGAATAGATCCCAGTCGACAGCCGGTTATACGTAGTGAGACCTAGAGGTTCGTGCAACGAAGACATTTGACCACTCTGATAAAGGCCAGTTATTTGCTGTCTCAGCGCAAGCGCCAACAAAATGCAACCCTGAAGCAGACAAAGACAATTTCTATCAAAAGCTGCATGACCTTTTACACATAGCAAGACTCGTTGACATCGGAATTCTGGCAGGGTCAAAGATGCCCGTTGTGTGGTAATGCACAAGCAATTCAATGCCCGTTAGACCGCTTGGCGACTGAGGTCTCTAGGCACGGAATGTGCTTTGCACCTTCAAAATGCAAGGTACCTCTTTGTGGTGAATGGTCAGAAGTAGTCAACAGATTCAAGTACCTCGGGAGTCTGATGACACCTAGAGGAGGTGTTGGGGAGGGAGTCATATCACAAATTGCATAGGCCAGTGCAGCTTTTGCAAACCTACGACAAATGTGGTGCCGATATGATAACGGATTTCCCCTTAAGAGGAAGGTGCACAATGCCAAAGTTGGCATTTTCAGGTTGGTATTTGAACACTGTTTTCTTCGCATCAGGGGTAGGATAAGGTGGAAAAATTAGTCCGGTTCTCAGAGATTATACCCCAATTATTAAATCCTAAGGTTCGCTGAAATTAAGTAAACCAAGTTTGTTGGGCTATGTTTTACTCATGCCCAGACAATGCCTGCTTCGTTGTACGTTGTCTTCCAGAGTAGTATGAATATCGATTTGGTCTTTACGCGATCCCTCCTTCCCCAAACAAAGGATGGAAACAATAAGTAACATTGGCTCCGGGTCAAGGTCAATGTTGTTCGTGCATTCAAAATCTTTTCTTTTCTGTTCAGCCGTTCTGTTTATTAGCTTTCAGTTAATTCTTTTCTATTTTCAGTTCTTTTTCTCCTCGGAGTAAATGGTGCTGGGTGGTAGCAACCTTGTTGGTGCACGATAAACGATTGTAGATTCTGAACTAAACCAGTTGTGTCGGTCTGATAGTCCTGACTAATCACGTAAACCGTATAACTTTGCTGTGGTATTCGTATTGTTCATCTCCTATTTGGCAATGTTTTACTTGCTTGTTTATTAGGCAGCCTTTGCCTTCTGCGGAACGTATTTTATTATCGGCCTACTGGCTTTCTTAGGCGGATGATCCTGAACTGTTCCTCCCGTGGAATCAACCACTCTCCATCTGCTGTGCTCTCATTCTATCCCCCTAACATGGATGGGGCGGCTGCGTCCATCAACAGCTACGATTGCTTTCAACACAACACGAAAATTGCGAGAAGATCAACAGTGTATGTGCTATCAAATATACCAGTTCCTCATTTTGTACCAAGTCCATGATACAGTTTGCTCACACGTGTAACGGTACCAACTGTCTCATTGTCTCTGACCATCCCAGGTTTTGTCGTCTTAATGAAAATATCGGTATTCCCCACCCGATTTCCTTGTTTGAACTTAATATTTTTTGAAAAACCCCCGCCTTTCAATGATCCTCATTTATTTAACAACCTTTCTGATCTTGGACAATAAATATGCCTCGTTAGCCCATTTGATTGCGTTCAGTTTGAATAATTTATTCTTTTTTCTACTCGCAGGACGACAAATCATGACATTGTCCTCCTTATCCAGTGTTGAAATGTTTTCGTCAAATTTAGTTCAACTATCTCTATCGACCACCCGTAAATTATCGTTGTGAGATGGAAAATGCATTTTCATCTTAGTCACAAAGCTTTTGTTCAATTCAGGCAGATTAACTTCCGTCTAAATACGTTCGCTTCCGGAGACGTCCCATGTTCAGACGCTCAGCATACTGTTTCCTGTTCGTTTTATCAACTTTGCGGAATTTTCCAAACTCAGTTGCAAAAATCGTTTTCTGTCTTTTTGCTGCCCCCTCGAAAGTGTTTTCACACATAATAAGTAGATGACAACACCCCCAAATGAATCTATTGCATCGACCGGAAGAACAAGCATTGAAGGTTTGCGATACTGGACATGTCAAGGTTGTGCTTGGTTCCATTACAAAATAAGATCCGCCGAGGTAATTTCTATATTCGCTGATAAAATTTTGCGGAGTCAAGAAACTAACCATTTATGCTGAAAATATTGCAAATTTGCTACAACAAATGCGCTTGATATTCCGTCGACAATCCGATTTAACGCCGGAAGACAGATGTATTCGTGAAGACATTACACCCGATCAGTGGTAAAATGCAACTAGGCAGCACATTTTCTGTAACATGGAGGTCCTGTTTCGAGTCCGTGTTATACATTGAAGGTGGGAAGCGTATCCCAAGCACATGTACTCCGTCGTTCAGACAGCCGAGAAAAACTAGCAACTTATTTGGGCCCTCAGTCAGTACTGCAATGTCTTTCGAATATTCTATTCTTGTCCAAGATAATGCCAATACCAATATTCTTGTATGGGAATACGGCCATCACCATAATCCACCGAATTACAAAGTTCAAACGAAAGAGCAAAAAAGGAAAAGCCTGACTGCCGCTACTTGTCACACAGAACTAGGGGTGAATGATCAGCATAGGCATGAATTGAGTTCCTCGTGATCACGACTATATTTTAGAACGATGAAGTGAATCTCTCTTGCTCATTTGTCAGTGAAAGACAATTCTACCGAGCTTCGTGATCGACTGGGTGAACCGTCAATTACAGATCAAGAAAGACAGATCATGGACCCAAGAATAGTGTCTGCTTTCTAATCTCAGCTACATAGATGGGATGTGCAGGACATAATTCCGGTCCAGTCGGGAACTGACTGAATGCTCACACCTAAATAGTCCGAGCCATTTAGGCGAGATACCTATTGAATCAAATCATGTTCCATTTTTAACGAAGGTTTTAAAACCTTTCTTGCAAACCGATGAAACCGCCTAACGAAATCAATCGTAGGAGTTTGCATAATTTGTCAGCCTGATTCCATGAATTCCATTAATTTTCAGGCTAACGCTTTCACCTTGGGATGTTGACATTCGCTTAAAGAGTTTGATTCGTTTGTTGTTTCTTTGTTTTCATTTCAAGTATGTGAATATTGTTATTCAACTCCGTGCACACATTCCGTTTGTCCCTGGGAGATGCTTGCCTGCCGACAAGCTTCAATCAAATAGTGTAAACCATCATCCACATACATGGACAATAGTGGGATAGAATGGCAGAAGCATGGTGCATGTCCTGGTCACGGATGCTCACAGTCGTTTGAACAAATGTAGGATTATAACTGGAGAGACTAGGTACCTGTGCGAACGAGTGGTTGACAATGAAACCACCACAGAAATTGCAGGGTACTATCAACCTAAGAGTATAAAGCGGTCGAAAAGGGGCTGAACTTCAAACTAAGAGACGCTTCAACAGAAAATACCCTGCTGCGTTGGAACGCGCACTTAAATCTTCGAGCTTTCCATAGGACACAACAACCGAACTAAGGCAAATCATAGTCCACAACTTGCTTCATGCAGGACTCTGTCCCGAAGACAGAATACATCGGAAAGAAATTCATGCGGATCAAACAATAAACTCTCATGGCAACCACCAAAAACATCATGAACAGGCATGCATCCAAACCTTATTCAAGGGAGTCAGAGCTCACTGCAGCACAGGAAGACCGAGAATGCAAAAAGAAACCTATCCCTTCAAGATGTTCAGGAAAAACGGATATCCAAGAAACTTCGCAAGACGAACAGTGCGCGCCATGAACAAGGAAATAATCAGAAGGGAACAGTCAACCACAAGGATCATTCTCCCATAGACCAAAAATGTATCTGAAATAACCGCAAGACTACCGCAACCTCAAGGAATCACAGTTGCTCATAGACCGTCCCAAACTCTGAGAATACTCGAAAGAGCGACTGAAAACGGAGGAGAGAACAAATGTCATTTACGGAGTCAAGTGCACGGACTGCAACAAGTGCTATATAGGTCAAACCGTGGGAAAAATGAATGCTCGAATTTACGAGCACAAACTCGATAAAAGAAGACAAGACCCACTCTCTCTCATATCCGTCCACGAAGACCAAGAAGGACACAAATTCAATCTGGATAACTTTGAAATCTTGGATCATTCAACCATGAAGCACGCGATGAAGCTACTCGCAAGTAACAACGCATATTGCACGTAAAATCTGACTTACAAAGCACGTTTTGGATCGGTTAGAACAGTCCGTAAACTTTGGGTAAGACCACACCATAGTACTCGTAGGGATGCACAAACTTTCAGTGCACCTACGAAGCAATACTAAAAGTCATAGAAACCTATCTGCGTCTAATGAAACACCTATTAATCTCAAATTGATGCTTGCAACTGCTGTTAAATCTCAGTTCACTGACCCCGAAAATCCTACCGGATAAGACAGTTTAGCACGAGCATAAACTATATATCATGTGACATCCCGGTTTCGATGTCAAATTTACCTGGTTTGTTCAACAATTATGTAGTCCACCTACTCCTATTTTTAAACGGTGCAAATTGTCTTACCTTAGCGGAACCAAGTTTGGTTCTATACGCATCGAAAAATCGATCCACCATAGGAAATAAAATATGCATAATTTTACTGTTCAACAACAGTGTAGTCCAAGTGGTGAATAATTTGTGGTTTGTAAAAATTTTCTTGAAACAAGTTAACCGGGATGCCCGAAAAGTCAATAATTTATCAGTTAGCTCGACTATGCTATGCTGGTTGACAGCAAAACCTCACATACAAGCTACCTACCAACTGTGACACAGTGGTTGAGGTCATACGCTGCCTTGCAACTGCCACTGAAGACGTTAAACATTACTTGTGCTACAGTGACATCGCCCAATCACTCCCTGGTTCAAGAAATTGATTTTTTCCTTTA
Source organism: Fasciolopsis buskii (assembly GCA_008360955.1). Lineage (NCBI taxonomy): Eukaryota > Metazoa > Platyhelminthes > Trematoda > Plagiorchiida > Fasciolidae > Fasciolopsis > Fasciolopsis buskii. The sequence goes on from LUCM01003966.1 coordinate 23,174, forward strand.
AAACAAACAGATCTTGTTCTGGGAATTCTAATGGTTTTAGGCGGTCTTTACTTTCAAAAATATGAGGAGATATGTGGTATCACAGGACGACAATTTCTAGATTTCACTTAAAATTGCAGTGAACAAACGAAATTGATAGCCGGGAAAATCAAGGAAATCCGAAGAATGATGGTGAGAAACAAAAGCATTATTCGGCCTTTATTGTTAATTGGGGTTTCAGTGAACGAGTCAATCTTGACATGAGTCGCTAAATTGAGAAATTACTAGACAACTTTGGAAATCCGTTGGTTTAATCTGAAAATAATATGCTACGGTTTATTTCACCTGTCCTTGGATGGTCAAGCTGACCAACTCCATTTGGTAACTTTACGCGAGCGATGCCATGCTACCCGATTAGGAGTGGCATAGACCTCGGTCGTGCTTCTTGTTACCCTGGTAGACAGCAGTCGTTTTGTTGGATGAATAAACCTGTAAAATTGGTGCACTGAAACCAAGCAACCTTCGTGTGTCAGTTGTATAACACCAAATTCGTTCCCATTATTCGCCAGACAAGGTTTTAATTTCTAAATCGCATCAACATTTGGTTAGTTAATAAAATTAAAAATATAATCAACTGATCGCGTACGTTAGTTTTGCTTCTGCTTTGTCTGCACTTGCCATGAAATGTTCACGTCTCCGGTTGGATGCAAATATTTCGTGAACATCAATTCGAGTTTATGCCGGTTAGCTAAATCCATACACCGTGTTCGGTAAATACATTTAACTGCGAAAAATGTGTTCACTGTCCATCTATATTATTATATTCCTTCTTAATGGGACGATCTCATTCGGGCAGGTTTTGTCGAAACTGGTGTCCATTATTAGTGGGGATGCACTATCAGTGCAAAATTAATGTTAATTGGTTAAACAGTAGGTACATTTTGTCGCTTGTAAATAGGTAGATCACGTGATTTGATCTAATAAATGCGCAATCAAAATAACCGTAAATGGAAAGCATAAGACGAGCTGGATCACGGTAAACTTGGAAGAACGGTTCATATCGAACTAAGGTTGTTTAATGACAACTCATTTACATGCGGTCAGACGCGAGGAGCCCACAATGACCATGCACGATGTACAACTCTTTTCTGTGTTTGTGCAATAGCTGGTTTAGTTTGTCCGACAAAGGATACAGTAGAACGGTCAAACAGGCGAAATTCTGACATGCGTCGGATATGGATTTCACTGGAGAACAGTCAAATCCACTGGAAACTTGCATTGAAAAAAGCCAGCCAAGCGTCAGCTGACTGCCAGCACTCGTGTCTATACTGTTTTATTATTTCAAACATTTACAAGAGATTTTCCGGAGAGTTACACAATCCCCTCGTTCCTGGATGTACGCGAGAAAGAATTTATACTGTGAATTCTTTGTGTTTGCTCGAAATAGTATGTATTTAGTCCTCAAATTGCCCTTTTGGGGGACAAAAGACAGTCCCCAAAAGCACCTGAATGAAACACGTTGGAAATGCTTTCGGGGCCATTTTCAGTCCCCGTCGAGGATTTTCAAAGAATCCAACTTCGTCGATGCCCCTGTGGCGAGCCCTAATAATGTGAATGGATGCGCTGTTGTAACTAAATGGTGTATATCCTATCGAACGGTTGTAACACGTTGAGAACGAATCGCAAGCATCATCTGGCCGTCCCGCAATCATAAACGTCGAAGGTATCGTTTCCTTTTTCTATCATCCCTCATCTCTTGCGTGTCATCAGCTGAAAGCAATTCGGAAGCCTTCTCAAGGTATATTTGTAACTCAATAGCTCTACTTGAATTGTCAAAGGATGCCACGTGAAGTGAAAAGTTAACGTACCCATTATTCTGCGCCTTCTCATCTTGTTCAAGGGGCTATTTGGGAATTGAGGCATGCTCTGTTTCATTAGCCTATCTGTCTTAGAACAAGTTCTCGTGGACCAATAGACCTCGTTCTGGGATACCAGCCAGGGGCCATAGACTATTGAATTGTCCTACGAAAATTCTATGGCTGCAAACATCTGTAGTTTAAAGAAAATTCACTGACGTAGTCAGCTGAAGTGTTTCTGTCACCCGACTGTAAATTATTAGGTAAGTCACAGTGTGACTTTTTTAAGGCATCAGGAATACTTTGCATTGGATGCTTCTGAAAACGACCGTGTTAATTTGTCCACAGAAGTAGATTCTCACACGTTTTAATTGAGTCGGAGTCATGAAAACGTCCTGTACAGTTGTCAATTATTTCAATTGATTTGTTATTCATTTATTCCACACTGTTGGGTTGCTTGGTGGTATACACGGCCCTGTGGACATTCAACAACCTCACGCCCAATCCGGGTGACCGGCACCCCATGAACTGGTGCCATATCAATATCTCACATCAGCATGCATGCTAGCGACCGCCGTTCCTTCAGTTACGCATAGAAATATCTACTCTACCAACACATGTCTACTGGTGACGGAGGCAACCCCATTTGACTCACATGCACGACTTAAAGGAAGAAGCTGAAAAGTTATCCGGCGATCTTAGATTACGGATATCACCACAGTTGTGTCCGTATATGTTCGTTGAACCCGGAAGTAGCTGGGCCGCATAAATCGATGAGACGGTGCACCATCATTCTGTAATGATGATCTATGTAATCCAAGTAATAAGAAAACCACTTTGAGCTGGGCACTAAGTATGCGCACACCGGAAGACTAGAAAAATGTCGTAGCGTTCTTCAGGAAGAACATTTTTTATGTCAAATTACGACTGTCGGAATTCAGCAACTTTCCAATAATCACCATCATCATTGACTACACTCAGACTGTCAAAAACGAGAGGTGGTCTCCGTCCCAGAAGTACCGTAAGCCAATAGGCTAACAACAGTTTCGTTGTACTCAAACACAACATGTGCATGTAATCACATGGGAAAACCCTAACCATGTTATTGGGCAACTGGACAAACGGAGAAACACCGCTGTGATGTACCGGTTGTTGCTGTCCGAAAAATCCCGTATCGGTTCTAGTGTTTCCACTGTCACATATAAAACAAGCCGATTCTAATGGCTACTTCCATGCACAGTCTATTTAGAGCAGGACTAGAAACCACTATGATGCTTAATTTGTTCAACGAGTAGCTTGGCTGGAACACCAGCTATTACAGTGAATAACCGAAAATTGTATTTAACTCTTTGACGCCTCAACAATAGGCTTTCTCTTATCAATGATTTCAGTTCGGTGATGAGATCCTGCAAACATCGATTCACGTCTCCCGATTTTCCCATCCCGCAATAATTCCCAACAAGGAATACGCTGGACTTTGATCTCATTAGTCGACCGAGAATTGGCCAAAGTTGCTTGGATGATCCAGTCTACAGTGACAGTCCAGCTATATGGAATTGCAGACCAATCATGGGGTTTTCAACGGACTGCGCGGATTTCAGTGCTGGCCTCCAGACTGACATGTACATATACCCATCCGGACATTACTCATTTACGTGTACTGTGTTGCTAGCATGGGTCCAATGGTGAATGCTAGTGCAGCGGTCAAAAGATTTTCAGCAGCTTTCTAGTTTCTATAACTGGATGGCAGCTTTGCGAGTAACAGCCAAAAGAGGATAATTTTGCTTGGGCATCAAGTACATATATTGACGTACTAAGTATTGTAAACTTTCAGCCTTCAGTTCACTGACTGTCTTTTGCGAATCTCCCTCTAGAGCAAAATGCGACATTTTAATGTGGTTACAATTTTTTTATCCATTATCGGGCCAAATGATGTAAAGTTCCCTTAAACATTGAAAAATCCGAATCGTTTTTATTGGTCCCCTCCATTTCATGCTCATGAGGATGAGTGACTCTTAAAAATTTATGTCCATTACTCGCAACTGTAGACATTGCCTGGTGTTTTCAAATGGCATATCCAAAATAATTACTTCTTGCTCACGCTTATCGTTGCCTTCAGAACCCTAAACAAAACAATCATTTTTTTATTTTCTCATCGACAAAAAAACAGTGGTTCGAATAGCAACCGGTGCGATCGATGACACTGTCCCACAGATCTGCCAAAAGACATGGTATATTGATTCCCAACTAATGACATTACCATCATCGTGTAACTCATTGACAGATGTCATTGCACGCGGGCTCCCAATGGCATTAATTAACATCTGACGAGCAAGACTATGATGTCTCCCGGGGCATCGTTCGAGAATAACCGTGAATTAATCAAGGAGAATTCACTGTAACTGACTCCAATCGAGCGCTGTTATTATGTGTCCATCAAAACCTAGTATCCAGCCATAATCAAGACAAGAAACCCGTGCTACAACCGATGTGAAGAAAAGGTTCATTCACTGCGCCCGATAGAATTCGGTTGTATATCGGGAAGCACTTAAACAAGAGGAATGTGATATAGTTGGGGGTTGTGGCAATTCAGCAAAATCTAGACCTCGAAAACCTTGAAATAATTCCAACCAGACTGTCAAGCCTAACAGAGGAGCAGTTTGAATCACGTATAACGCTATACATTGATTGTGTAGAGAATAATACGTGGATTAATGGAATGCTATTTGAAAATCGTTCTTGCACAAAGAACTTAATTTCATTGATCATGACACTGGAATGAAGTAGTAACCTTTCAGAGATGATTTGTGGACGATTTGAAGGATGATGAGCTGCTTGGGTGGGATCTTTTGAGCAGTATGTAGCCAGGAGAAGAAAATTCTTGTACAGTAACCATGCTGATACCTGATCATATTAGTATGCAAGTTGTGCACCAATCAGTAACAGTGAACTTACTTAGCCGCAACGCTGGTAATTAAAAAACGTGGAATTGAAATCCCAACGCAAACCTGTTACGGCCGACTCAACCGGCAGTTGGCCGGGACAGTATTCCTCGAGGGGTGAGAATGTGAGAATTTGAAAGGTAGATAAAAAGACCTTGTTACCCGGATCTCAGTAATTGTGAAGATCGACGTGGCAAACTTACTAGATAATAACACAAGATCGTCTAGCACCACACTCAAAAATGTAGTGTTTAATCCGGGTTACGTATGAGATAAGCTCACGATAACAGGTGGAAAGCAACGGGATATCGACATGCTGAAATGGGACTATTGATGTCAATGGAAACGCATGAGCACGTACATTTACAGCGATCCACAGGCGGAACAAAAAGTTGAAGGACGATGTTTGCTGATGGAAGGTAAGCAGAATTCGGAGACCGTGGTTTTCAACTTTTTGCGCCGTGCACAAATGAGGGAGACAGAACAACGAGGTCAAGATAAAGTTATTCGCGTCACAGTTCATTGGTCTTCGAAACGTTCTTCCAAGCGGGTTTCGTCAGTACATTTACAACTGAAGGGTAAAAGAGAAGACAAAGTGGAACATGCGTTCGGATGATGGTTTAATTTTCGGTGATACGCTATAGGACAGCTAGTTCGGTAACCACAAGTAATATGATTCCAAGAGGTTGGGAAACAGCGAATCAAGATTCATCGTCCCAGTCATATTCGTGAACATCAACGACAACAACATTCAAACCGGAACTGGTCCCAGCTGCCATGACCACAACAACGACAATAACACGAACACTAACTACAACTTCAAGATACGCACTTGTTGAACATGGAAAAAGTGACTCCTGTGACGATAAATAACTTTCCAACATTTGAGTGGCCTGCGATTGCGGATGAAGTATACGTACGAGAGTTCTTACTATCCTAACAGTGACATGAAAATTAAACTTTAAAAACAAGTCTTTTCATTATTCTATTCACTTTTATTCTGCTTCATTATAAACTTGATCAAGCTGGGCAAATTCACTATGGATTCTGAATTTAGATTAGCGTGCAGGTTTGCCTTTACCTTTTACTTTAGATATGCTTATTACAAATTATGGATGTTTTCGAGGAAAATATCTTAAAAGAATGATGGGACATTACTGTCCGTAATTTGTTGTTCCTATCTAGTCTCAGTCATGATGAAGTATTTACTAGACAGTATCTTTTTTGTCTACATTCCGCATTTGGCGCTCGTGAGTTTGGGAACACCAGAACTGCGTGAAGTATCTAGTATTGAGCCACCAACACAATTACTCTTTACTAGGTAAGCTAAATCAATATATCGATTTCTTACCGAATCCTTCTCTCCGGGTGCTCCGATCTAACGATGCCACAGAAAGCAGCGGCCATTTATCTGTTGTTCATGTCGAAAGTAACCAACAGGTAGTGTATTAGAACACTGAGTGTCTGCGTTCAAACTCTAAGATATTGCTCTCTAGTGCAAAATCCATTACCAGCGTCTACGTTTACGTGGTAATGTTTTCCCTTTCAGGGGTTTTCTAGGCAACGAGACTTTTCACCTACACAAATGACGTCACACAATAGAAAGAACAACTTAACTCAAATATCCTTTCGAGAATGAACGATTCATCCTCATGGGACTGGTCTCATTATTGATTTCCAAAGCACTTATCAATACTGGCGGTATGTAGTTGAAACTCAGATTCCGTTATTATGTAAATAAGATAATCTAGAAGACTACTGGAACACATCAAACTGTAGCTTGGTGATCGTAAACCACATTTTGTTCAAGATCATAGAAGGACAAAGAGATGGAGTGGTAGACGGACAGACGCAAACCAACAAATGTGCTCAGATATGTTGATTTTTCATCCAGTTCCGATATTTGTTCTTATTTTTGCTTAATCCACCGGTGATTCGTAACGACCACGTTCAGCACGATCCCTTCATTGTCCTTATCATTATTACATACATTCGCGTACAGACAGACAAACAGAAACAATTTACGGCTTGCATTTACGTTCTCGCTTGTGATACCTCAGTCTGTTTCTTCCTACATGAAATCATCAATATGCATTCATTTTCTCACAAGCTATTCACTCTTGAAGCCAAGCTACTGTAACAATTAATGAAAACATTTTTACTGGACACTTGCTCATGACAAGCCTGTCTATCCAACACACATGCAAAAACGTGTATGGGTGCGCATAGCTGGACTTGAACACAATCACAAAATCGCACACTCACTACCGTTCCACTCTGACGACCTCAGGATCAGGTGAGCGCATGAGAAAGAATCGTTGAAGTAAACAGGCAAACAAAATGAGGGTGTCCAGCCAACGACTAAATGGAGTCATGTATAAATAGAATCGACTGGCAATGTTCTGATCACACGGGTCTCAAACAACAGATACACGTCGCTCGGGTGCCAGAGTCCGAGACCAGCGGATTATCAGGACCAATAAATCACAATACCCGAAACAGAATATGAATGAGCACAAAGCAGTAATCAAAAATGCTGACATGCCGGACGAAATGCAAAAAGAAGTGATCGAGTGTTGTGTTCAAGCGTTGGAGAAATTCAATATTGAAAAAGATGTAGCAGCCTATGTAAAGAAGCATTTCGACGCAAAGTTCAGTCCCACATGGCATTGTATCGTGGGTCGAAATTTTGGAAGGTGAGCTAGCTAGTTCTAGGTTTAGATATACACATTCCTGGCCTGTTCATTTTTCACTTAATAGACAAAAATGTATTCAGTAGCAGAAATTTCATATTGGAATAGAAATCATTACTACCAGTTAACCTATTGCATTCTCTGTTTTATTTATTCATTTACTTTTTGTGACAACATTCCTTTCCCTCTTGTTTCCCGTCTCTGTTCTCGTTTCAGCTACGTGACTCACGAAACTAAACATTTCATTTATTTGTACATAGGCCAAGTTGCCGTGTTGCTTTTCAAATCAGGTTAACTGTACACTCAGAAACAAACGGATTTTCATGCGCACCATATGCACTTTGTAACCTCTAGTTTTTTTCGTGACGTTTTCCCTGCAGTCTTTCACTTATTTATCCACTCATTACTCATTTGTTCACTCATCCACTTAATCAATCATTCACTCATCCACTCACTTGTCAAAGGGATAATTCAGTTGGGACAAACGCGTTATTAAAGACCAGATGGGGGTTAAAAAGTTACAAATGTCCCTCTAATAGAACCGCCGTTGACGGGTGCATTATGGATTAAAAATTCTATCCAAAAGTATTCCAGTCACGTCATTTCTTTTGAGCTGAGACCTAACCGAACGGTGGACGGCTAATTCCCGTTCCCTTTCAAACCTGCTTAACGGGAACAAAATTGGGTTGAAAAGTGTGAGAAGCCTAAGAAGCCCTGTTGTAGCTGTTTGCTTAGATAAAAAAATGGCTATGAAAAAATTTGCCCATCGAGTTGGTGTCAGGAAATTGTGGACCAAGTGTTACATGACTTTCCATAATAGTCTTAATCTCCTAGACATTTTCTTCCCATCATCACTTTGTCCTCACGCTTCCTGAGAAAGGATTTAATAACTGTTAGTGACTTATTGATCAGAGTAAGGGAACTGTGATCCACGCAGTCCAATGTTGTAAGTGGTTTATGCTAACCGCTGACTCCTTGGTAGATCATCTCCATTACTACTATTGATTACTTGGGTAAGGTGACACGTTCAGTACCGAAGCCCAAAAAAAAGAAAAGGTTATACTACTTGAAATAGCTTTTTTCTTTTGTAACCAGAAGCATGCAGACAAGTATGACAGTTTTAGACCAGTCTCATCAACTAGAACTATGACGAGGATGTCAAACGACAATGCTGCAACGAAACTGGTTTGGCTATGTACAAAATGGTACTAAATAAATTACTGTCTGTGATTTGTCCTAAAGATATGTATCCCCAACCCAACTGTTCACATGTCGGTATTCTAGTATATCTGGCGACACAAGTGAGAACCATCCTCTAGGTAAGCTAATGGGTATCATGTTTTCGATATTACTGTCGAAGCTGTTAATCAGACGGTGAGTGCTATACCCAAACATCTGATATATTCGAACACGGTATGCAAATACAAACACAGCATTTCAAGATTTACGACCTAATCGATCATCCATAGCTAATCTTCTGCTCATTATCAAAAATCAAATTGGCAATCACTTGCGTCACATTTACTGGGAATCTTCAGGTAGGCGTTCCCAACGAGCTCCAAACAGTAGGCAAACTGAATACCATGGTTATTATGGCAAGCGATCAGAAGAGCTACCGCATAATGGCCAAACTCACGTACATATACTGAATGGCGTGTGAGATCCCCGAGAGGACATAAAGATTTCGGGCCACACAAAAGCGCACCTTCAGCATATTGGCAAAAACGCGAACCAGTTAGCCGTACACAGAGCCTCTTAACCTAGCAAGAATCAGAAACGAATGAGTTTCGCGGTGAATGGAAAACTGCGCACCAGTTATCATAAGGAACGGAGATTTATAATGTTTAATAAAAATACAGATATGAGAACAAACGGATTTTTTGGTTATCTTAGGTTATATTTACCAAAATGGTTTCTCGATCGTAGCATCAGCTTAAACTCGCGCACGGGGACAGAGTCATTGGAATGACATACAAGCCAAAGTTCCAGGTGCTCTGGTATGTAAAATATAACCAACGGCACCTTGAATTAACACAATCTAATATAAGGTCATGTTATCACACCAACGATATTCATCTAGCTTGTAGCGCATCAAGGGGGTTCGGGTTAGTGACGAATTTTTCTGAATTCCCACGAATTAAGGAAATTAATGAACCACTAGAAATAATAATAAGCACTGGCATGCTCAGTTCTAAGCGTAGGTAATTAAGCATTCCAAGGTGATATTATGTCACCTGATTGGGTGACCTCATGTCAACCAATCCAGTGAATGGTTTTCCTATTTCTTTATTTCTTTGTCTAACTGCTGCTGAACGGCTAGTTCACTTGTCTCTATATGTAATACAGCGAAGCTATAACGCATTGCAACACGTGACTCGGAGGCGTACTCCGCAAATTTCGCCAGAAAGATCGGTGCTTTGTGTAAAACTTTCCACTCACCCAAGGGACAGGATAGCTCCAAAGTTTATCACAAACAATCAGGCGATCCTATTCATAGGTTACTTCTAATATACGCTGTGCTGAGAACGTTAGGAGGTAAAAATAGGTTAAACCAAAAGTTTCCGCCAAACTCACTGTAGTAGAAAACAGTAAACTTTACATGAAAGTGATTAGGGATCGCGATTTCTGACTGAGTTTAGCTTTTTGCTTGGGAGAACGGTTTAGACACTGATGCCACTCTGTTACCCGCCATCATGTGCCTGTGCAACAGTCCAGTGAAAGTTTTACCGAACAGCATCAAAACAAAAACAAGATTAGAACCTAAACGCAGTAAGATTTCCGGGGGTATAGAATTCACAGAACTTCGGGCTGAAGATGAAACGGCTTAACAACTTTTATCATAAGTGATCGAAAAACCACCCACGTTTCTCGCATTCATACGAATATCTGTGCTGTGAGCTGTGCACAAACCCTTTGATTATTCGCCTTGGAAATGGCACCGCGATAACAGATTGTTCAAACTGTCCACTCCGGTAACCACAAAGTGCCTAATTCGTTCCAAGCTCGCGGAATTGATGTTTATTCACGAATAATTAAGATGGGTTCCACTACCTTTAATATCCGGCTTATCTGGACCAAATCAAAACCCCGTATTAATCACTATCATACGACGAAAGAATGGGAAAAGGGGAAATTACAGGTGATTAACTAGTTCGGTTTTACTTGAAGTATTGTCGGGTTGACATTTTGATACTACACCTAGACAATTCTGACGGCACACCCAAATTAGATAGAGGTAACAATAAGAATTAAACTCGAATCCACGTAAACGTTGTTGTACAACCACAGGTAAACGGTTTGGTTTACAATCAATCTAGTGATAACGTTCTGGACACATATAATCATCCCAGGAGTTCTATTGAGGCTCAGTAAGTTAGCCCCGAAAGCAACTTTTACTTGGAAGTTTGAAAGCCTTTTTTCTTGTGGATAAAACCACTATAATGATACAACTAAATGAATAACCGAAATGAAGAAATTCTTCTTTGCTACATTGTTCAAACAATCTAATTCGACGGGTTATTTTGGTGAACGTTGAAACCCGGATCGGTTTGAGAACTGGAGAATATCAGCAATTAAGATGTTTTTAAAGCAGTGGAAGATAGCTGATGAATACAAATTAACTCGCCACTTACTGTTCACTAATCAAAAATGGACACGCAATGTTAAGCTGACGAACACAAAATGTCGTTTTTATTTGTTGCCTAGGCATATCGTAGCTGCAACAAAGATGACACCTCACAATGTCTTGGAAATTCAGATCACACAGACTGTCAAGGACAACTTAACATAAATGCTAGATTGGGAACTTGTGGCGCAGTTTCGGAACAAACTCGCAACGGTTTGACATTTTTCACTCGACTACTCAAGGTTCGAATTTTCCAAGCCCCATTCCCCATTCGAAAGCATAGAATATATATCATATATATCATATATGAAATAACTAGAAAGATTAACGACATTATTGGTCATTTGAGGGGGGGTAGGGGAGGTATGCTCGTTTCCACGGTCGATGGGAGTGTAACGAGGTTTGAATAATTGCTTAAGGTTTGAGACATCCTATCCCAGATTTCGGGTTAGTTGAATAACATTTTAGTCGCACGAGCTGCCCCGTCTGTTATTGTTCAAAGACTAGGCAGATCCGGCGGGGTTATGGGCCTCAGCAAGTAATTCTCGTCGGAAAATTACGGGTAGGCAAGCCATACTGTTTCCGTCTATGTGATTACTACGTGTGTTCTTGCGGTCAAAATGTTTGCTATGTTGTTTCCATTGTCCCGGTTGACGGTTAAAACGGGTTCTCCATTTAAGAAATCTTACTTTAGTGTTCCAGGTTAACAATGACTATCCGGGTCTCCTCCAAGCTGTTTCATCACTTGTGTATTCACTACTTCTCCCTTGATTCATTGATGTTCATCGGCGGCCGTACCAGTCTCTATTTCACTAAGAGCAGCATCTACCTGAGTGGATGGAGACAGTAATAAGAAACCAGAGAAACCGATGACAACTCCGAGTTTACAACGTATTTTATCGACTGACTTGTATTCACGCATTCACAGTACTGTCCAGAGTTAGTAGCGTGACCCAAACACGCTCATGTGGACATGGTCGTCATCCCCAAGCCAGCCTGGTGCATAGGTGCTCGCCCGCACTCCAGGGGCGTTAACACTCACATCGGTCGACTAAGGCTGCGGTAATTGCGACTCGCGACTTTGATAGTTTTGACCACCGTTGGTATCGTTGGTCTGATACGAATGCAGGAAGAAATAGGAAACGCTCCCATAATGCACCAACAGATCGGCCCTATTTAGTTATTTGCGAAAATTAGAGATTGTGTTACCGAATCTTTCAGGCGATTTAATATATTTCACCTGAACATCTGATTTAATAAAAAACCTATTCATGATAAATTCCTGTAAATAGTGCATTATCGGCGGAATTAAAAAAAAACATGAAACAAGGACGTGGTATTTGGAAGTTGCCTCAGATTTCTTGTTCCCCATCAGCGATAACTCGATTCACATGGAAAACCGATATCCGACATCGCCGGTATAACTCCCACCGATTGAACATACTAATAAAAGAAGCTAAGTATATATAAGACTACCTCTTACTAACTTCTGGTGGTCTCTTGGTAGCACTATACACCAATATGACACACTTATGTGCACGACATTCGAATAACTCTGTTTGGTGAATATCGCTGGATTCCGCCCTGTGCTTCTCTAAATCACGGCTAGGGGAACAGCCATCACATCGGTGGCCGACCGCGAATAAGTTGAGACTGTGTTTATCTTGCAGGTAGAGAATATCTAAACTTTTCCCCCGGTCTATGCTGATCTTAGCTTTATGACTAGTTACATTTTAGCTAGCGTAAGATGATTCACACGTTTTAATCCTAGACAAGTGCTTCTCGCCTGATTTTTCACCGAGTAGCTAACCGAAAATCTCTGGGCCGTCGGGCCGAAACCAAATAGTTTCGCGTACTCCCCAAGAATCTAGCACCTCCACTACTTTTTCTGGTGGAGGTCATTTATAGGATAGTCATAAAAAGTCGCCTGTAGAATACATGCACTATTTCTCGGTGACATCCATGTGAAGGAAAGACGGCTTCATGAGATATGTATATTGTTCAACGCTCCATACTATAGGTTTTTGATTGTGATTCTGTTTGAACGCCGTGTGGCGTCGGGAGTTGACTTGTAGCCCAGAAGAAGTGACGGATGTCACTCAGACCCTCCCCACGACATGTCAATTCTTCACTGTATACAGTAGAATTTATCCATTCCAGCTAGAAACCAAGAGTAAAATGACACCCTGACAACAAAAATGGTTGCGCTTCCTCTTGCTTGTCTCCTCGGTGCCCAAGTGCCTGAAGCCGCGTTCCTTCAAAACGCGCTCCAATGCAGGTGATAAAGTACTGGCCCACAAGTTTCACCAGCTAAGGATATGATGGCTGTCTTACAACCGCGGTGTTCACCGTGCAAACTGTTGTTTGCTTTTATCCTTTACTTCCTTTATTAATGAAATGATGGCACATCATTTCCCAGGAAAGGGACCGCGGCTAGCAGATGGCTGTCAAATGGGGAAGTTGACCGGCGGTGAGAGGACCTGAACGCGCGACCTTTACGTCCAAACGCCACGACCTTATCCGTTTGGCTAGCGCCGACAACTGGCGCAGGCCCAGATTGTGGGAACTAGATCGATTGCGCGCATCGGTTACCTTACCTCCAATTTCGGCGGGTATGCTAATATGGCTGATCCGCTAGCGCTTTTCGAGCGGTTTACCACCGCATTCCTGCATTTCGCATCAGACCAATGGAACCCACTGAGTGCACTATCAACTAGCGGCACTACAGCCCAGTCGGCCAATCGATCATCGCCTCATTTTCAGCCCAAACCTTGGTGTCCACGGGCAGCGTGGCAAGCCTGGCACCGTTGAGCTGATAGAATGTGTTGTTTGTACGTTAGTTCAATGGACAATGTGACTGAAAGTGAGGATCGACAAGCCGAACTGCAGTGACTACAGCCTCGACCAACTGATGTGCGCGCTCGCGCCAGTACACATGAGACTAGCTGACAGGCGGATATCAACTGTTGCCGCACAAGCACGTGGGTGGATCATATTACTTGTACCGGAACACCGTATTGTCTACGCTGAAACCTGGTTGCTCTTGGCTCGCTCCATTCTGACCACACAAAGTGCCAAGCTTCTCCAGTGTCCGTAGGATTTTCGGCGCATGCATTTATTAGACCGTCCTGTAAATAATGAATTTGGTAGTATCATAATGGACGAAAGCGAGAAACATAGTGGGTTATTTCATGAAAACATCCAATCTCCTACTACTATCGTGCACCAAGAAATCAAGCTCTGTAGGTCGTATCCAAAGCCTTCGTCGTACTTAGGCTACCTGCACAGAAGTCATCTATCAGTAGGGGTCGATCGCTTGCGCTAGCGGATAGTAACCGTGCAAATCAGTGACCGATAGGTGCAACATCATGTGGTGAAGTTGAACAAACCGTTCACAGCCTGCCCGGTGGTGTAATGCCTAAGGGACTCGACTCAATCGTTCGTCCCGGGTTCGCGTCCCAGTTCGGGCGCGGTGGATATGCACTGCTGATGATTCCTAACAAGGATGAAACAGCGGTACAGTGCTTCCATGGTTTCTTTATGGTGAGTTGAGCGATGATATCACATGGTGAATTATTTCATGAAATCAAAAAGACGATGTATTCATTATGCAGTATCGTTGGTCATCTCACTACTAAGATCCCATCCATCTCAGAAATCATCGGCAGATCACATAAACTGTAATCAATTTATATAGCCTTGTCGTAACGAGCCAATGTGGGCCAATCAAAGTGGTCCATATGTCATCCGCATTGGTTGTAGGCAGTGCCAAATATTAATGCGTCCACTCACTGACCATAACAGTAGTCATTTCCTTTGATGGTTAGCGCAGTAAGAAAACAAATATTACCAAATGTTACCAAAACTGTTATACTCTATCCAACCTGTCACGTTAACAAACATGAGATTTGCACAAAATTAATTTGGCTATTAAAGTGAACAAGCGTTTGACAGATAAGAGGGTGTTGATTGTATGTAGACCTGGTATTTCGACTCGAAATTAGGGTACGAAATCCGGTCAGTTACAGTAATGGACGGACACGAATTGCCAATGAGCACTGAATCGGTTCCGACCTAAACTACGCATACTAAGCCGAGGAGTAAACCACAACAGAAGGAAAACATGTTCGACTTTCATTTATGGCACATGCATCGATACAATAAATTGCAGATATCCCGATTGGTGGAACACGTTCCGTCTGATGGCTTTCGAGGGATGTTTGGACTTCACAACCGCTTGTTGCCAGGGCTCATCTGCCCGTTGTCCAGGCCGGCTAGCCCGAAGCGGTATCGGACTGTATCATGTGACTTGCACACGGACTCTTGGCTGGGTGGCTACCAGGCCGTTAGCAGTTGATGGGCCGGAGTTACACTCAGAATTATTGTTCACAACGTTTGGCAAAATCGATTTATCCGGTTCCCTGACGGTAGGTAATGGCATCTGTTCTGAGGGTATCGACCTGCTCTCCCGACGTAGGTTCAGCGAGTGGTGTTACGAATGAAGATTTTTTTATTACACACGGTGATTTACAGCAAAAGTTTAAACCCCAGAGCCGAAAGATACATTGCAAATGGGTAAGCGTGTAGGGAATATCCAAGTAAGGTTCAGTTTGTTGACATTGGTTTGAAAAACAAAGATTGTGGATTGTTGGAACAAAAGGAACAAGGAAGAAGATTCCACAGCTTTGGATTTTGGGGAATAAAAGAAGACTGAGATAAAGAAGTTCGATATCTAGGGCTAGAGACTTTGTAAGGACGATTCGTCGCTCGAATGCGAGTACGAGAGAAAGTTAAAAGAATGGGAACTGCCACAGCGAGCTCAGAAAAAAACAGGAACCAAAATAATGGTTATACGAAAGAAAAAGTGAAGCAACCGCTCGACACTCATCAAGTAACCGCAAATTTGAAGTTAGAGAGGCGTAATTAATTCACCGAACGGCTTTTCGTTGAACCTAATACAGAAGAGAAAGAGCGGCAGACAAAGCGCCGCCCTACACTTGACTACAATGTTCAAGTATCCCACGGGTTTGAGCCCTGTGTAAAATCAGGAGGTAAACATGTGCTAAAAAGCGTCCAGCGTGGAAAACGAAACCAAATTAGCGCGCAGCAGGAGAGGCAAGTACCAGCACAACGGGAGACCAACAAAGAGAACGGTTTACGGACAAACCCCGGCAGTGAAATTTTAGTGGAATGAACAGAAATCGAGTCAGCATTTATCTGGAGAGAATAAAGGAGATGTTTGAATGGGACAAGATAGAAGTCTTGGGGAAATTGAAAGAGACATGGTTAGGTGAGCCTTAGGTAGACTTTGCTTGAAATCGGAAGCAAGTGTTTCACTCGGACTGTACGAGCGTGATTGATGTTATTGGAGTCTTGGAGAAAAGTAGAGTACAGGGTTGAAGGTTGATATAAGATCTTTAATGAACATAGCAAAACAGATGGACACAAGTATGGAACTTTGGTAAACCCCAGCATTCACAGAGAAGGACAAATATAGAATTCCATCGGCTGTAGGGGAGGCGGTCAGCTTTCTGAGGAAACAGGACGTTCACGACACCAGATGCAGGCGGAAACCGAACGAAGACAATTTCGACAGCAGACCTATGTGCCAACCTCGATCGAAGGCCTTGGAGATGTCCAAATAGACCGTGTAAGTTTCTCCTTAGTTATTGATTAGGAATCCAGGATGAGAGCTAGTACATCATTCGTGGAGCGACATGAGCAAAGTCGATATTGACAGTTAATCAACCTTTCAGATTCAAACAACGGAGGCAAATGGTTGGCAATAACAGGTTCAACATCTTTCTGGATCACGAAAGTAAGAGTGATGAGGCGATAGTTGTTGGGATCAGAAGAATTTTCGTGTTTTGGGATAGGGAAAATAATTGCGTTTTTCCGTAGAGAATGGAAAGTATTCTGGTTGATAAAAGAAAAAAAAGACAGTGTACTATAGAGGCTAGCTATGAAGCACACATTTTCAGGAGTATGGGTGGAGTACAGTCCGGACCAGGAGATTCGAAGACAATCAGATTGGAATGACCTTGGCCGACCTTTCTGGTAGTTATCACAGGAAGAAAAGCACTGCTGGAAACATGAGTGGAACGAGGATACGTAGAGCTGACAGGAAGGGGAGAGTCTGAGGCAAACAGAGAGACAAAACCTCGGACTTGTCAAGAAAGTCACAGACCAGAAAGCCGGTGGAATTGCGAACTAGAAGAAAATTGGAAGGACAGAAATCACGAGGTACCACCTTTGCAAGGACCAAAATGATCACCTATCATTGACGGATGAGATTGGTCGTTCATCATTTTGACATGCGAAGTGATCTCTAGTAATATTTAGTAGATTGAAGGATATAGCCGCGGACATCAGGGTTAGAAAAAGTACAGGAATTAGGCAGGTGGGTAGGAAATTGAAGGTAGCTTATGACTAAAACTGGGGAAACTAAGTCAAAGGAGTGAAAACTGGGGAATCTGGTGTACAAAGTCATCATTTCAAAAAAACCGCAAATGTTAATGACAACAACGAGAGTTCCGTGCACTTCCAATGGTTGAGTGTACGCAGGTGAACAAGAACGGTTATTTATTTGATTTGTAGAATTAATTTTTAATGTAAGAGAACTAGCGACGGAAATACTGAGAATTTCAGTAGGGAATCACGTAAGGCTTCACTAGGTTTGGACGTAGTGATGAGCTGGGCAACGGTGCCTACCGCTGTTGTACAATTACAGTATTTATAGTGGCAGTTCTAACCCCCACAAGCAACGACGATTATTTTCACAGTAGACTGCGGTCTATTGATTCTATTTAATAAATCCCCGTATGTGTACCAGTGGTGTATGGGTACCTGAGTCGGGGGTCCCTCTTAGTTGGCCTCCGTCATCCACCCGATTATCAGCTGCGTCTCCAGGGCGCTAAGGCTTGCGTTAGCGATCACACCCCGCAAACCGCTCAAAAAAAAACGGACTACACAAGATGTAGTGTAACCAGGACTAAAATCTTTAAGGATACGGCGTCCAACATGCAAAGACGGATACGCCTGAACAGGCGGAAGAGGTTCTCTGGATCCAACAACCGCCAAGAACATTTGATCAAACAACGGGATTTAATGAACCCTTAGGTTGCATTTGATCCTACCGAATGAGAATTGGGCTCCTTAATTAGGCACCGGCAACCGTGGATCAAGATTGCCTCGGCCGCGTTAGGCGCTCCGGCCTAGTAGACTGCCACCAAATTATGTACGAACTACTTGGTATGCCGTCCACACGTGAACTTACTGTTACCCGCCTAGTAAAACTTGATTATGGATAGGGTAAAGATGACAACTTGAACAAAACCCGGATGGAGCTGGGAAGTAACTTTTTATTCTGTTTCTGACTACCTAGGATTTCGTCTCCACAGTTTACTCTCACCGTTCCTACTAAGCGACGGGCATTGTGCTTCTTCAATGGTAAGGGTGATCCAAAACAGGAAGTGGGAATCTAAACCTAAATACACAAAACCTCGGATGCATATGCCCTGTTGGGACGTATGAAATCTTTTCGATGAAAATAGCCAATGCATTTTCGTGCACACATCCCACGACTGCGAGATTTACATAGTTTGAATATCCTAAATGTGACCAACCAAATCAACCTGCCGATGTATTCAAGTCCCTCAGACGGGTGCATCTTATTGGTTGTACCCTGGTCGGCCATAAAACAACTGCGAACATCACTACAACGGGCGACGAAGCTTACAGCGCTTTTGTAAAGTAAGGCCACAAGCTGATGCCAAAAGTACACGGGTCCCATGAGTCATGTGACGAAGAAAACTGATCATGTCTGAGAAACATGACTGTCCGACAAGCCCGTTTGTCATCAGGTAGTGCATGACATGGGACAGAGATTTGAACGGCTGCAACCCGGGACCTAAGCTTTGGCCTGAGTTTTGAAACAATAAAAAGGGGTCTGATTTTGTGACAAGCCCAGAGGCGAACGGGCGAGGATCGTAGTGACGATCAAAGAAGAGATAACGTGCCCGAGATGGGATGGGGTGGGGTGGGGTGAGGTGGAACCAATCCATGAGCTTCATCCTATGTGAACCTATATAAGCCGTTCGATGGCCGAACGAAACAGCTGAGTTGAACGATCGGAGGGGACTGCGATCGTTGCTGTTCCACTAGTCAGGGTGGAGCTAAGTAAGGACCGAGGCGGTCGACTGAAGCCGCTAACGCTAGCGATTATGTTAACACGATTTTAAAGCACCCTTTTCACCTTGACAACCATTTTCACCAAAATTCGTCGTGGCGTGGTTCAGGAGAACTTATACGGTTACTGACGTCGCAGTATAAGCCCCTGCATTTTGTGCTATGCCAAGCGCTAAAGATGGCCACCACAACTGTAAGGGTAGTGGGTATTGACTTGGCATAACATCTACCCGAATCAGAGATCAACACAGCTGCGGCGAATTTGTGCTATGTCAATCGATAAGCGGAGACAAAATTCGATGGGTACCGAGGGACCGAATTAGCCGGTAGAATAATCAATTATTGAGTATTGCTCTTCGAAGACTAATATGCGCCATTTTGTTTCGATTAACAAACGACCTTTTTGCCTGTTCGACTTAGTCTCACTAAAATTCGTGGGAATTGGGGATAGCGGTCACGAAATAGAATCAACTGAGGATTTGCGGTCAAAATAATGTAGATGTCTCTTCACATATTCTGCGTAACGAAAAAGCAACCAAAAATTAAGTTCATTGAACCGCATCCCGATGACCAACGGGAGACTGGAAAGCCGTCATGGGACCAGCAAATGAGTATACCCATTACATTCCGGTGAGATTTATCCTCAGTGAGCTAAGCTGAAATGGTGAACACTTAGTCATATTTACAGGTCTCAATCAACTAGTCAACACTACCCGCTTGTTACAACTAAGAAGTCATCTGTTGACCAGCTGCCCCAACAACGATGAGACGTCACATCGCATCGATTATATCTTAGTGCATTCCTGAGGGTCACCATCCATCAAGGACCGTAGGGCATACCGTTACGGCTTAATGGAAAACACCAGTGGTAGGTACCACACACTGGTGCGCGCTTTTCTCCAGCTTCAACTTCCAGAACGACAGAATGTCGTTCCTCATCACAGATTCGATATGTTCACGCTAACGATCAAGCGCTATCTGACGCGTTTGCATTTAAGCTAGTTCTGATCGACGGAGATGGTAGTACAGATGAGCCGGAGAGGAGTTAAAATTTTCCATCTCTAGCGCGTCTCCTGAACCGCTGGGTAATTCCAAACAGTATAAAACGGGTTGGATGGTCACATACTCTTAATTATCGTGTAAAGACTGGGGACACGAGACTGCATAGCTCATCTGATCCGCACAACGTAAATTCTCAGAAAAAGCTACCGTAAACAATATTAGTCCGAAATCGCAGAATTTATAGAAACGGAAGAAGCTGCTGGAGTACTTTGCAAACTTCTATAATTCATGCTCTTCCTGCGGCAAGGCGAAAACTCCTCCTTCCAAGTTGCTTTACTATAGTGGCTACTTCATGTCGGAAGGTGAACAAATGCTTCAGTGACAGGTTGTATACTTCATCCATCTATTCATTCGTCTTCCCGTTAATTCTGTCTGTGAAACATCACCAGGTAATAATCAGTGATATGTAGTTGGTATCGACGCTCCCGACAATCTGGAAATGGTATCCACCGTTCAGATAAAGGAAAACACGAAGTTACTCAGTGAGAATGGTATCTAATCAGACGTCTTCAAATCTTATTTGTCAATCTGCTGAATTCAGTACCTAAGCGTTTTTATCACATCTGGGACATCGAAGCTTGCCCCAAAAACTGGTCAACCTTGACTCTACTTAAAAAATGGGAGCAAGACCACTTGCGTGGACTGCAAGAGCATCGGTTTCACCGATATAGCTGTAGAGCCTTTTGCAACTATTGCGAGTGCACCAGCACGTTATACTGAGTGTAGGCTTTGTCCAAGAAAAGGTTGTATTGATCAGATCTTTAAGCCATGTCAAGTCCCAAAACAGGCGAATTTCTCACAGCCCAAAACAAGGTGTTTTATCGAATTTCATAAAGCATTAAATTTCGTTGATTGGCAGTCACTCAGGTGCATACTTTGGAACGAGCAGGTGCACAGAAAGTGCTGTGGATTGTTAAAAGCGTACTACTACGCCGAAAAATTTCCCTGGTTCTTCCTTGACTCCGGTCTTCCCCAAGGTTGCCCGCTGTAACAGGTTTTATTCAAATACCCCGTAAAGCGATTAATGTGGTGTACCCTTTCGATGAATACACCCTGGCTACGATTGTTGAGTCCCTGACCTCGAGTTCGCCGACAACATTGTTATTCTGGAAAATGATCCTGCAACTGTGAAGCTGTTTTTAAACCGAATTTTATGGGAAACCATGCCTACTGGTCTGGGGATATAAACACTCCGAAAAAGTGGTTCTTCACGACTTCGCAAAATCCATCACACTATATACAAATCAACGGTGAAATTTCGGAACAAATACATTACTTCACATACTTGGGGTCTGCTTTCCGACCGAACGGCCAGGTCAGAGACGAAG
Organism: Fasciolopsis buskii; assembly: GCA_008360955.1. Classification (NCBI taxonomy): domain Eukaryota; kingdom Metazoa; phylum Platyhelminthes; class Trematoda; order Plagiorchiida; family Fasciolidae; genus Fasciolopsis; species Fasciolopsis buskii. The sequence goes on from LUCM01003966.1 coordinate 44,846, forward strand.
TTAAACCTCATATAGGCAACACTAAGACAGCAATCCTACTACTTCACAATGTATTATGGTTTCGCATTGAAATAGGCCTCTTCATAAAGCTGCGCATTTATCGAGCCGTTATCATCCCAGTCGACACATACGTATGTGAAAACTGATCATTAAGAGTGGACGATACAAAAGGGCTAGAAAGTTTTGACCGGTGCTTTTGCTAAATTGCAAAAATTAATTAGTATGATCTCGTCTTCAACGCCGCCGTGCGTCAGCGCCTTATGAATATCAAACGGCTTTCATCGTTTCTCCATAGACGCCCATTGCAATGGTTCGGCGATTTCCTCCGTCGACCCCAGACGGAATTAAAGATTAGGAGCCTACGGATGTCGCCTGACTCAAACTGGAATTATTGCCCCGGTGTCCAGCTAAAGACATGGGTTAGCATTACTAAGAAAAATGGATTGCCTAAGCATTCAGTGGATTTTCGGAGTACGCGATTGATCCTGCAGCTGGATTTGGCGATGGGTAGACCATATCACCGATCACAACACCTGGATGGCTGCAAGTAGAGATATCCAAGAAGATGGTTTATCCTCTTGTAGGAGCTAGTAGCGTTATAGTAAAAAGTACCGATGGGGGGACAAAAGTATGTTTTATGATAGTACAGCAGGGAACTCGGTGTGTACTGTTCCGATGAATTATGTGATATTCTCCGGTGGGTTTTGCAGTGGTCATCTAGGTACAGTATTATTCAACTTCCTGTCACGGACTTAGGGAACATGAACGACTTGAAAATCCGTCTTCTGACCACGGATGAACAATAATCGTGATAAATTAAACCGATGCCGGATATAGATGAAGCAATTAATAAGTCTTCCACTGTCAGAGTTCGAGAAGGTGAAAATTCAAAGAAGTTTCCCAGTTTACCAATGGAATTAGAGCAAATATCGAAGGTTGTAAACCATCACTGACTCCTGTTTACTTCAGCAAACCTTCCTTGATGCTTTTCGTCATTGTACCCTCACATTTACTTGATTGGTGATCCCGGAAAAATTATTCATATCCGGATCAAGATAACGATCAGCTGAGGAAAGATTGACCAGTTGTGAACGGATTCGACCGCCTGACCTCCCGTTTGTAAGGGCTGCTTAACTAGGGACAAGTTAGGCGTTCACACGCTAGCGGACAAGGACTATTGCAAACCATTTAATTGTGGTCATAGAGACCTGAAGGGATGAAATACGAAAAAGCCTTTTGCTTCTGTGTATTAATAACGGAAAGGGTGTTGTTAGGTAAAAAAATAGTCGCTAATGTTTTCTCCATCTATCTGGGGACATTTGATTTTGGGTGGGTAGAATGCGGGCGAATGTTTCACTAATTAAGGCAATCGGTTTAATGGGCTGTCTCAAAATTATAAAGCTTACAGGTTTGCTTAGAACACTCTTGTGCTTTCACGTAAATAAAAAAGACCAGTAGATGGATGACGTTGATAAAAACCAGTTATTAAAGGAACAAATAGGAACTATGTGCATTTTAGAATTAGTGATGAATAATTTTAAAACAAACTGATTTGGGATTTTTCTCCTAGGTTCCAACAATTTCGAACTGAACGAATTTATGTATCAAGTAAAATGCTGCTTTTTGATAAACCGAACATGCCCCCATTCATTGAGGCACCCGTCATACACTTATGAGATTTCAGTCCATCTTCATTTCATTCTAACTAGTTTGAAAGCTTGATCCAACTATGATCACCAAATGACCACGGTACCTTGGAGATTCGATCTTGTAATCCGGTAATAAAATATTGTTCACCGTGGAAACTGAACTATCATTCCCACAACCAAATGAAACATTCTCTGACCGTGCACACCATGGCTTCTCGTGTGTCGGAAATTCTCCACTAAAATCTGTTGACCGAAATGTTAGGTTTTTGGGTAGCATGATTCTTGCACATAAAGCCTAATGTGAACCGACAGGAAGAGCTTGAGCGGTCAAATTCGTGGTTCGGCTCTTCTCAGCATGCTCATTTCAACAACCTCTCATCGGCCAAAAATCCATTTCCGTAATTGAACACATTTTTATGCCAATAGGAAAAAACCAAAGGACTGTAAGAGATGACTGAGTTTGTCACACGGTAAATTCCAGTTCATCCTTGAGGTAAATCAGCGAAAAGTGTCATTTTGATTTAATAGCCCCAGACTGGTAGCGTATCCAGGTCTTCCGTGCTTGATTGTAATCCCGAAAATGGGATGTCCGTCCAGGGATGGTATGCAATTACTAGTCACCAACGTAAGTGGTCTAAAAGAGGATTTTCGGTATGCAACCTTAGAGGGATTTTCTACAGGATTTTAAAGTTGAAATTGACAAAATCCCTTAGTGGATGGAATGAAGAAGCCTTGAGCCGAAGATTAAGTGCGAGAGACATGTTATTTATATAGATCTTGGTACTGAAAAGTTACCAAAACAACAAAACAGGCGGAGGAGAACCACAGAAGAAGTGTCGGATGGTAACGGAGAGTCAAAAACAAGTAATCTGAAACTCATCAGAGCAAAAGGGCGTGCACATATATCGTGTCTGACAAACGTCACAAGGTTTAAAACCAAGGGTCGAGGCAGACCGCAGGGAAAAATGATATCCGAAAAGAGTCGATTTCCCCACAGAGGAAGATCAATGCCAATACACGTTATCCCGCAACAAAACACTTCCATCGATTGCGCTGATTACCATGTCATTTTTTCTTACCCTAAATGCTCAAGTTGAGATCTGAACACACGCTGCCCAAAAATGGAATGCTGATGAGTAGTAGCTATGGAAATGAAAAACTGACAAAGTTCACCCAACATCGTACTAATCGGAGTTGGCAATTGGCTTTCACTTGCACGAAGTAACACATGTTTGCAGCGTGCATTAAAAGTAGAGTCAGGTTGAAACAGTACTGAGAGAACCACAAAGATGGTGCGTCTGAAGACACTGAGAATGAGGCCATGACAAAGAACCGTTGATAAGTGAATTAGATGATCAGTGGTTAAACAGATCCTGGAGGAAATCGATTTTTTAATCGAATTGTGCATGGTTGAAGAATGTGTAGTGTCAACGTTTCTGGTAGACGTAAATAATTGCGTAGAACTGCAAAGGAAAACCAGCAGAGATTCCTTTCCACATTATGTAGTTTAATACATAAGACTAAAATAGACAGGACGCGAGTGTTTGAAAATTTTCTTATATCTCTTCTTCTGTGTTCATAATTACTGTCTTAAAATCAATTTTTCGCAGTCGGTAACTCTAGAGGTTCTCCTTGCTCAAGTTCAGTTCCACCAACCAAGACAAACAGGATCGATCAAAGTGGCCTCCGATCGCTCAACTAAACTGTTTCGTTTATCCATCGTCATCAAACGGTTGCACCACAACCCACCCCAGCCGAAACCACATCACCCGAACTCGGTAGTCTAATTGCACCAACATGAGCCAGTCCACTGGTTAAAGCTTTCGTGCTTTTTACCCGCTTCATCAATTTGCCACCCTGAGCCATCCTCCAACCATAACCTGCCACAAGGTATGGCGGACAAATGGGGCAGTCATTCCGTGGACGTGCACAAAACATGTCCCAATCACCTTAACTTATTGTGATTCGGTGCTTATTCTACAGGCTAGACCCTAGCACCTTTACTCTAAGCCTAACTACTGAGTTACTCACAGATTTCTTCCACCATAGTCTAACAGTACGACGAAGACAACGGAGTTCAAACACCAAAAGTCTTCGGATATCGTCAGCTCGCAACGGCCATGTCTCGGTGTTATAGAGCAATACTGATCTCACTCTTGTTGTGTAAATTCGACCTTTGGTCGGAAGTCAGTTGTCACGCCGACGTCACAGATGCTTTAAATTAGCAAATACCGTCGGTGGTCAAATGCATATAGAAGTGACGGTCGGACACGAAGATCGCGGATTCGAATCCTCCCATGGCTGGTCAACTTCCACACTTGACACCCCTCTGTTGACCGTAGCCGCCTTCTTGTCAAATGATGTACGCTTTTGTTTCATTAATAAAGGAAGTGAAATAGAAATGGTAAAAGGATGAAAAATACCAATGCGGCCTTCTGTGTGCTCGAAGACATTTCATCTGATATGCGACCGCAGGTTGAGGCATAACTGCCTCATCCGGTTGCTTCCCTGAAAGAATAAGTTTCGTATTTTGGTAACTCCAGTCCTACAACAGCATCTTACACCTCATATGTACCAAACGTACCTAAACCATCGTTCAGACGATCAAGAAAAACCTGCAACTTCCTTGGATCTTCACTCAGTAGCACAACTGAGTCTGCATATCCCAAATTAGGCAGTTTCCCGTCTGAATGAATATCAGTGCCACTGTTCTAACATGTGAATAGGACTATTTCCATAACCACCTCGATAATGAAGTTAAAAATGAAAGGTAAAAGAGGGAAACCCTAACGAACACTACCATTTCTCGTATTGGATTTAGGTGAAAGATGGCCATATGCTCGAACTTGACTTCAGATGTTCGAATACAGAAATTGGATAATTAAAGTGAATTTCTTTGGGACACCCATCAGTGACTGAAAGCGCCAAGGAACTGCACGATCAACTGATTCGAACGCCGCTTTCAAATCAAGAGAGACAAAAATCGTGGGTTTTTGTGAATGTGCCTATGTTCTAAGATTTATCTCAAAGTGACAAGTTGCTCAGTTAAACTCCGACCGGGACAGAAACCGGCTTGATTCTCACGCATACACCTTTTGCGACTACTAGATTATCGATGGGGAATAATGCCGCCAAGTAGTTTGGATGCAATACTTACTAAGCTAATTCCTCTGTGTTTTCACATGAGGATCTATCATCTTTCATGAAAATTGGCACAATCGCGGATTCACACCAGTCTTTAGGACTCCCTTCGCTTTCGCATATTGATTCCAGGAGTTTTGGTAACTCCAATGTTAACACTTCGCCACCATCCTTGAAGAAGGGTGGCGATAGCCCATCTGGTCCAGCAGCCTTAAACCTTTTAAGAAAACCTATTTCTCTAATCGCCTCCATTTCCCATAGAGGGCTGATGTCCACCTGCATTGGTTTGTTTGCAGGCACAACTGGAAAGCCCATTATGTCTGTGGGCCAACTAAACTGCGCTCAGACCAAAGAATGGTCTGAGTCTGGACTAGAATAATCAGCAATCCTCGATTGGTTCATGCCACTGGTGACCAATGGCAATGTGATCAATCTGAGATGGAGGGGGTGGAACCAGGTGAGCCGGTATCGTCATCAGATGAATCCGTCGAGCCGCAGTTCGTCATGGCAACTTGCGGGGTCATTTCATCAGAAAAACGGATTTAGAAAGTTTTCTTTCAGAAAGCATGCTGGGGTACTGGGGCTATTAGTCCTTCGAGGCTTCCCAAACCGCTGAAGGGTTTTTATCTTTGGAAAACCTAACCGGAGACTCGAGTCTTACCCACAAGGCAGTGGGGCGTTAATCCAGCACGGGAACTCGGCGCAGGCTTACACTTATCACTGTCCACCCTGCTTGAGGTAATGGATAGCGCGGTCCTGATTATCTTGCGCGACGACCAATGCAGCATGGAATCCATTGTTTGTGTTTTTTATTGATGATATGGACGAATACTGCTATGGCGTCCAGCCGCTAAGCAGGAGAACAATTAGGAATCTCAGCCAAAGCCCTTGGTTCTAACAAGAACCTGTTCGCAAGGTAGTGGGGAGAGACTGAATGGAAGAAGCCCATCTATTTGGACCAATTATTCTTCCACTCAATTTTCCGAGTTCAAATTGATCTGCAACCTGGAGAACCAGGAGGCCGCATCGTCGGGCCTCTACCTACTGACCTTCCAGGCGCAAATGGATCCTCGGATTGAGATAAGCATTCCTGTTTAGCTCGATCAGTTATGTAGGGACGCAAGACGTCAGACCAAGTCATGGTGCAGTCTCAATATGACGAAAAAGAAACGTTTCGAGTTGCCGTCAGGTTCAACGTTATTCGTCTTTCTATTTGCTCGGCCGATTCAAAAGAAAAGTAGTCCGTGATCCCAGAAAACCTCGCTTAATAATGTGGCCAAGTAAAGTTGATGCAACAAGCCTACGGGTTCGGTAGGCATTATTGAATAATTTTATGAACCAGATACCACGTGACCCTTGTGACTCAAACCTTGTCCTTGATTCTAGATATGGCTTTATGCGATTCCGGTGATGTCGTTTGGTGAACCGTGTATCGGCCAGAGAGAACTCAATTTGCTCACTCTAAGTGGGTTGCAGACAAAGTTACTTTCTGGGTCGAAGCTTTGTATTTCGCTTCAGGAAATGAGAAAAGAGGTACTTGTTTCACTTTCGCGGTGTTCATTGCACGGGAAACCGCATGCTAGGTCAAATTCACTGGGCTTGTTAATCTATAATGTGTTTAGCAACTCAAACAACTAAATCTAATTCATGGAATATTCTGAAATTCAAGACAATTGTAGGTTCAATATTTGAGAATAAAAATGCAGGTTATTTCATAGAGAGGAAGAATGTAGAATAGCTAGTAGGCTGAAGTCAGTATTCTTTCCACTGAAGTAATATTGTTTCTCCTAAGGTGAATCCAACTTTGTTCACCGTAATAGCTATGTACCTTCATGTTGTAAACGTAACCAATTTTTCGGTGTAAATGGTGGTGAATGGACATTTTGGTTACCGCGGACAATTTTTCTCACGATGATTTATAATCGATTCGATTGAAAGGTTAGTCATGACAACCGGAAGTTTGGCTCATTATTGTTATTACTAAAACCTCCGTTTTTGGTAAGTACTTATTTCTATACAGCGCATCACACGGTGCATTATCAATTTTCCAAATTCCAAGCATACCTCTACTCCATCTCCTGACTTTTTTTCATGGAACGGGAAATAGTTTAACTGTACAGCGCTTACTACACCATTTTCCCGGAAATTTTTGGAAGATTGTCAAATAAGATTGGAATTAACCCGATTGGCTAACTGTGATCTCGATTGCCTTGGTCTGAAACGTAGGTCACCTCTCATGAATACATTTGTAACATGCATACTGTAAAGTGCAGCGATGGTGCACACAGCACTTCATACATTACGAGTCGAAGCAGACTCGTCACATTTTGCAAAAGGTAGAAATATTCAACAAAATTCTGAAAAGTTTTGATAGAATTGCAAATTTCGTCCAGTAAAATACTGAAAACAGTGTACTCGCAGGTGGAATTATTGTCTCATCTCGGACTACCTTTGGGAAAACCAATTCGATTAGTTAATGTCATAGAGTAAAACAGATACGTGAAGTGTTGGGCAACTTTCTTGACGTTTTTTTATTGTCGGGAAGCTAAATTGTTTGTTTACAAACGCGGGTGAAATCATGGCGACATAACTGCTAGTCTGAAGCCGCCGAATCGTGGCATACGCCACCCTATTAGTGATCTCAATTCGCCCGTGTGCATATCAATTATCTGTCGTGTGTTAAATCGCAAATAGAATTTCATCATTTTCAGCAGTGGATTCACTTCACATGCGCGGCAAATTCGCCCCAATTATTTTTATCCCATTCAAAGTCCCAGCGATAGTTTTCATGTTTGCAATGTTCTTCATTTTGCCCTAGGATCGACCCAATCGACATATGTGCACACGGGTGACATGTATAAAACACCTACACACACACACACGCACACATGCACAAATCGCTACACATCAGTGTGCTCTGTCGTGTTCATTTCGTCATGGGACAATGCATTTTCACAAAATGTCGAATTTGGTTGCGAGAATTTGATTTCGATTATAAGCGTTCCACGGAGAGTCGCACTAGTCGTCTCTGTTCATTTATCATACTTCAGGCAACGAGTGGCAAGACACCAAAAATGCACTAGATCATCACTGACAGAACAAGTTGCGTCATCGCCACACATCTTTTTGTATTGGACGAAGAGACTGGGCTTGAACTGTTGCAACTCATTGCTTAATGCGCGTCCGCCAGTCACTAACCAAAAGGAAAAAAATGCAGCACTACCATTCGCAGAAGCCTCGTCGATTGTACGCTGATTCCGTTGCTAACGTCAGTGACATGAGGACATTATTCTATGCATTGAGGATGTTCAGCTGGTCACTGTGAGTGAACTCGGATAGTACAGTGGCTGAGATTTCCGACTTCCAATCATACATTTCGAAAGAGAGTTCCAGTTAGAGCTTGCTATGTGTAGGTAGACCAGAGGCTTTTTTATTAACTCAGTGGGATCATCTAAAATATATGACGGAGTCAAAGTTCACAAAATAATCAACATGCACACCAATCGACAAGAATTCAGTCCACTAGCTGGTAACCACGCGGACATGCAAAGTCAATGTCCGATGTGTGATTCAACGAGTTGACGAGTGTGCGTGGTCACGTCACGATGCTATGAATTACTCGTTAGACTCATCTAGTCAGCACGATAATGGGAAATTTGTGGTCCATTTCGTCTGACCCGAGTGTGTGACCGAAAGACAAGATCATCTTTTGCCGAAGAATCAACAGCTGCCTATGGCACGTCGACAAAACTCACGGTTTACAAATATAGGTAGACCAACTTCAGTGATGATTCCTTTGACGAATATGACCCAAGAACCAAGGTGAACAATAGGATGACATCAGTAAGTTGCAGTCCCGTTTCGGACCACCAAAAGCAACTAATGATTAACAGCTTGAAAAAGTTGGTATGCAAAAGTGTGCATTAAGATAGAAAAGAAAAGTTCCCTAACACTGTAGTGGTTGAATGCCGGCCGAAAATAACAAAACAAATACAATATGTGGCCTGGGTAAGAATGTGTGGTTTTGGACCGTTACTGAACTAAGGCCTCAAGTCCACTGCCTTACTTCTTTGTAGTCATATTTTCGCCAATTTAGATAGCCGGAACCACCAACATAGCCAAACTCACGTGGATATCGGTATCACACCAAGTCCATCTTGGGTTAACTGCGGAACAACGCAATAGCCTATGGGCAAGGAGTCGATTGTCGTCTGATGCAGCGAATGGAATTCAGGCTGAATGGCTTTTCCGCTAATCAGCTCCTGATTCATTGGTTTTTCGAGCTGCCTGTAGGTATGCAGCTACGACGTGTCTAGCGATTAACAAATGTTGGCAGCTTTGCCACTGCCCTATCTGAATACTCTATGAAGCCTGTTGACAGCGTTTTACTCTGACAATCGGTCTTAGATAGGGAAATTTTCGTTACTTCTCGAGAACTTCCGTGATACGCAAAACCTGTTTCATCTTGGCATAAACCGTAACAAGGTGGAATGTTTTGTAAGTGTCCATTGATGATTAATCCTGTCTCTGTTCCTAGAACCGAGTATCCTATTGTCAAGTGCTGTAATAAGCACCGACTTCAGACTGACCTGTAGCGTACTAGATTGGCTTACACAATTAAGTTAACTTTGTTTTAAATTCACAAATTACAAAAGTCTGGTGATGGGCCAAAGGGTGTTGTTGTTTTTGAATTGTAGACAGTTGAGATGTCGAGTAGGTGATTTGTCATAGATTCAACTTGCTATTGTAAAACCATGGAACCGCTGTACAACCGTTTTATTCTGCCTCAGCGTCAGTCGCACTCAAAATGGGGCACGACACCGAGACAATGTTTTAGCTATTGGACTAGCCCGACAAGCTCTCAACGGTTTACCGGACGTCAGCACTGCACGTTGGTGGGATCGTGTGCTGCACAAAGATTCTAAGAGTTGTGAACCTTTGTGCACCAGAATAACGGACATCCAGATGAAGATAACTTCTTCGCAGGAAGCAAAATCATCCATGAAATGCAAAGACCGATGAAGTATACGGGTTTATTTCGTGTTCGATAAACGGTTCAGAATCAGCCTTTCTACAAGTAACACCTAATACATTTGCCTCACAATCGTTCGTCCCGGATGCGAGTTCCAGTTCGGGTCCAATAGATAACCTGTACTGATGATTTTCGAGGCCTTTTGATTATTGAGCTTGTTAATTAGATTTCAAACGCGGGCATCGCCAGCGCATATGTAGCGGTTTGTGTTTATCCGCATTTGCAATATCCACACTTCAGATTTGTACTTGAATTCTGGAAATAAGAATATCTTGAAGTTGCTCCTGTATCCTGGCCTTGAGCCAATAACTAATGGATTTTACGATCTGACCCGGCTGGATAAGTCGCCATGAGGATGACCCTGAAATGGAAGTAGTGACTTATCCATGAAGATGACGTTTCTCTTCTTCTTGATATTTGTTCTAACGTGACTTTGAAAAATTTTCATTTACAACTAATCACACCATTTATTTCATTGGTTCTAGTCTTGACAGCTTAATTTCTTCAGCACTCCACAAATGAGTCCAGAATCTGCCCTTATGTAACCTTTGGGCTTTAGACTTTTAGGAAATGAAAACTTCTCAGGGTCACGTTTGAACAATGTAGAAAAAAGCAAAAGGAGCAGCTTCTTTACGGTCCGTTTACTAAGTTCAATAAAGTTGCCACTCAGGATCAACATGCTGTGGCATGCATCTCTGTCGGGGTTGCCTTACCGACCTGTAAAGTACACATAAACAGGAAAAACCGACGTGTGCCGAAGCCCGATAAGCGTATCAACTGGCATCAGCAATCACATAACGAAGTCAATACGACGGTCCATAAGGGGACCCGGAAACTGTGACGCTGGGAACTGGATTAGTGTAAGACCACATGAGGTCACATTAGGCCAGGTGTGGTAACCAACCGGGCGACAGGATGCTGTCGTCTGCAAGCAAAGTAACAGCCAGATCTGGCACTCAAAACTGTTGCCCTTTTGGTAACAGACGCATAATCCGCCAGAACACTGCCGGGCACCTGTCGTTTCCATCCATCTAATCCTTCTGGAATCATTTTTTGCCCGTATCGCCCATTATCTATCTAAATTTCACAGACTGTGGTTTGTTTGTTCCGTATTCGTTTAGGTGAGCAAGAAGTTTAGAAGTCACCTCATCCAAATTCTGGTGATCGAGCCAATTTCATTTCGTACGTTTTTCTTCGTGTAGAGATTTTAAACTGACAGTTCCCCATATTCCACATTTCGTCACTAAAATGATAGTCCCATGACCTTTGAATATGGTAGTACAGTGAAAATGTAATGCGGATTTATGATCTTAGGCGGAGGGCTGTTTAGCGTCGAAGTTGGTCGATGACGGGAAGACTCTAACCTACCGCCTTCTGGTTGAAGCACCGCTTGACAAGCCTCGGTGCTTCTACTCCTTATTCTCATTCCCACGCCGAATAAAGACCACCAATTTAGATGCTATTTTTGCAAAAATTCGTGTGTTCCGTTCAGCAATTTAGGCTTTGGTTACAGTAGATGCATAACGGTACAAAACAAACTTGGTCATTTCTCTTCGAAATACCCGGATGACCTTTTTGACTGAATCACTCAGAACAAACAAATGAAACTTGAGTACCACTTTGACAAACAATTCTCGGTAAATAAACTTTGATACCTCTAGTGAAATAGTCTAGCCAAAAACATCTCAGCATCCACTCATATGAGAATTCTAATGCGCAACGAAACGAAGAGATGGGGCGGTGGACGCGAGACGGTTCTATGGTTTACCATTGACACACATAAGACATGGTAGACTGGTAAACTGAATTCCATTGTATCCGCACACTTTTGTTGTATGTGATCATATATTTCCGGCGGTAAAAGTCGGAGATTCTGTCCGTACAGTTGAAAACTATTTTGGTTTACCGGCTGTCTTAGTCACACAATCGCGGTAAGACAGCCTCGTATGAATCAACCGAATCTGTCACATGCCACTGTCCGTGATAACAAAAAATAGTCACATTTTCGCTATCGGATTCCTTTTCTCTTATTCGTGAACTGCGTCAGTCATACGTTGAACATTTTGGAGAGCGTGTGTGTGTGTGTGTGTGTGTGTGTGTGTGACTGGTAGTGGTACAGTAACAATGATCACTTAAAAAGTTATTGGGAAACTGAATTTACATCAAGTTTTTTTTATTCTTGGAATGTAATCAGTCAGATTACGTGGAAAAATCAAATGAAATAATTTTTTTGACAATTCCAGTCACATGTATCGATTTGTAACCAAATGAGTCTCAATCTCAATGCGCTCGTCTTGAGAAAGTGTGCGAAATTGTGGTCGACAGTCAGTTATTCTCAGGGAAAACCATACTGTGGGCCGATCTCATTTCGGGCGTTCACTGTCCTGTACACCTATTGCCCTCTGAAACGACAGTAACTGAAAAGGATTCTTAACACTCGCTAGAATTACGCGACAGCGTAATGTTGATTGTTTGAACATTAACTGAATAGCTGTTCAACTTTGTCCGACTTGGTCCACGTCTACAACTGAACATCACGACGAGATGGACAATGGTGTCTCAGCCTGGGTTACGTGAAAACGATGGCTACTACTGCTGGTTCGGTTTTTGTTGTTGCTTGTGTTAGTACCTGTCACTGCATTTGTTGCTTCAGGGGCTACTCTTACTGTTGTTGTTCTTATTGTCCTTGTTCTTATTTCTATTGTCGTTGCTGCCGTTATTCTTGTTATTATTATTTTTATTGTTATTATTATTTTTATTGTCATCATTATTATTGTCACTGTCATTGGTGTTGTTGTTGTTGTTGTTGTTGTTGTTGTTGTGATTATTGCTGTTCTTATTGTCAGTATTATTGTCATCATTATCACTGTGGCTGTTGTTTTCATTATTGTTATTATTGCTCTTAATGTTGTTGTTGTTGTTGTTGTTGGAGTTGTTAGAAATATGAGGAGAACGAGTGACAGTTCAAAGGATTTGAAGAAATTTAGGTTTAGAAAGCAATAAATGTAATAAATGATCACAAAATTTATAAATGCGATTTGACCGCGGGGAGGGATTATGAACAATTTCTTCGGTAGCCGTAATCTGACGACACATTGTGTTATAACCATGATCAGTGTTGGTGTTGGTACAACGATGAATGTGATGAAAAAGTTGACTAAACGAGGACAGACTCATCGGCATGCAAATGAATTGGATTGAAAGTGGTGGATAGAAGTTCATTAATAAATTAACGGAAACGGGTGGGCGCAATTACTGAACGTTGAAGAATGCCAGTATTCGCCGGGAGAAAATCGGCGAATTAGTATCGGTAAATTTCAGATAATCTTTGCTTAACAAATACTGATATCGCGACCGAAGATGCGTCAGGATATGCATGGTATTACTATTGGGCTATTGGGGAAAGGGTAATGCTGTCGGTACCAGATTCCAGTGGTTTGTTCAAATTAAATTGTTATAGCTTTTTTACCAATTCCGTAACGGGTTCAGCAAACTTTCTGTTTGTTTACTTGTAGGTATTCAGGTATCTTTATTCCAATGATAGAAAGAAAGCCTCCGAACAGTATGGTTGTTGCGTGTGAAATTTAGAGAGTGGTGAGTATGAAGTTACCCTCACATTTTATCGTGGGGGAACTCCTAATTTATCCCAATTTTTCCCAGCATTTTTATTGCAGGAATATACCCAGCATCTGTGGTATCTCACGAGTACCTGGCACCTTATCCGTTAAAAGGCACAGGGACATCGATAAACGAATTAAGTACTAGATGGCTGTTTTCATTCGGTCCTGATCTCTTCCTTTCCGGCATTGTCCTAGGCATCGTATAAGGAACAAAGTCAAATTGAAACGGTGAGAATGCTGAGTAGGGAAAAAGCTATTCAAAGGTAACTTCTTGTCCGCAGTGAACACCGCCAAGGATAACTACAGTGGCAAATCGATTCCTGTGAAAATGTGTCACTTAATGCATCCATGTTGTGAGACAAATTCTTCCATTTAATTAGATGAACAAAGCAACTCCACAAAATTAGGCGGGAAATCGTGACATTCAGTATGAAAACCCTGGACCGAAAGAAAAGAATCGGACGAAAAAAAAACAAGGTTTCCATATCCAAAAAATCTCTCAGTTTGAAAGTGTTTATTAGGAAATTATGCGTTTCATTAGTTTGGAAATTACTGTTGTCAGTTAATTCTGATGAAAACATCTTGGGTTTTGCATCACCAGCACTCTCCAGCACACCGCCGAAAGCAACAGAACTATTGCACACTGCTGTCCACGGCCGTTTCGACTCGTAAAGGATTCAAAGCACTCACTAGTTTTAATCTTACAACTTGTTTGATTTTCGTGAAATGGATTGTGATTAATTTTAGGCTATCAAATGACAGGTGTGATCGGTTCTGGGAAGATGGGAACATGCGGTTTCTAGGAGACCAACACAAAACGGACAAGTTTAGCTGATGGTTATGAAGGAGTTACATAACATTTACAAATGCGCGAATCGTACGTATGAACTAACAGTATGACGAAACAAAAAAACAGCAAATAAATTTTCTCCCATAACATGAAATCAACATTTTATTTGGATAAATAATTTAGTTGACACTGTGTGCTTCAGTCTGCCAATTTGGTCGGTAAAATTATATCCGTCAGGAAGACCGTCGAACCTGGCTCTAATTGTGCGTTCTTTGGAAATCGTGTCACCGGCATCGAAATTATGTGAATCGCATCATCGTCAAGGTTCAGTTACTCGAAAAAACACCCTGTCATTTTGGGTGTTGTTGTGCCGCGAGAAAAAACCATTTGCTTTTTGTATCAGGTACGATCTAGCTCTCCACAACTAAAGATGCAACTTATGTGCATATCTAGGAGATACCATGCAGGCTGGTAAATTGCCTTAAATAATGTTGTTAGGGAAAACATTTCTATCCCCGTCATCTTCTCTACCAGTCTGCATTCACCAATGTGAAAATTGTAAGAATTAAACCGAATGATCTAATGCCATGTATTCACCAAACCTGTACTCATTCTGCTTAAAATACTTGGTTTCATCCGGACCTTAGTGACCTTGACTTCATGAGCCACTTTGACTGCACCGACCTTGTCATGGTGATGGCAAGGCTAGTGGTGTTCTGACATGCACCGAGAGTTCATACAGCCATTTCACAAAATCTACTTTCTTTCCTGAATTCAGAATCAGATCTAATGCCCGTCTATGAATTAGAAGCTGGTAGATGTCGGTGAATAATCAATATTAACATTTGCACTTCACCATCTTGTTCCACAAACGATGTTCTCTCATTTGCTGATATATGTCCACCCAGGAACTATCTGAATTCGTAATCCCTTCTGTATTTTTGTATTCCTAATTGAAACCTTGATCACTGTAATGTAAAGGTTTTTTAACTGCCTTAAATGTACACACATGGTAAGCTGCCATGTTAGGGAGAAAACAACTGGATTCTTTATTCACCAAGAGCTTAGCAATATTGTTCAACCAAAAAACCCTGTCTGTTTCCGACTTCCAACAGCATATTGAAACTGTGTCAGAATTACTCCGGGAAATAGCATTCAGTTGTCTTATTGAGATCTCGTTTGCATAGCCCTGACACGTGATCCATCTAACATGGACACGCTTGTGCGTACGAACTGTAAGGTGCACCGATATTCTGTGCATTGCATCATATTCTACCAGCAGATGTACTCCTGAAAAGTCTTGTGAAACCGAGGCATGCTGTTACCCAATTCCGAATAATTTTGACACAATTCCAAAATAACCCGAGAAATTAATTATATTGTTTGGGCATGTGCATTGCTAAGGTCTCCCTAAAAGTTCATTCTGAGAAATATTAGGCCAAACATAAGCGCACTTTTGAGCGTATGGCTTAATACATCACAGAAAATTTTAGGTCACTGGAGTAAATTACAACAACTCCCTGACGGGCAATGTATATGAACCTTCGTTATGAAATCTGTTCTCCCGTTAGGACAATAGCGATACAACCAGATAGGATCTTCCCATACTTGAAGTTGTTGATACGACCAGCGGAATGAGCTCATAAGGATGAAGATCCGGCCACCGTCAAGCATAAAATTTTTGATAACAGTAGAAATAAGAAAGCACATCTTACCTATAAATTGAAACTTCTCGAAAACAGTGGATAACGGTAGAGGTCGAACGCTATGAAAAGACTACCTGTCATGACTAATCCATGGCGAATATCTAAACATGCAGTGACAGAACCGAACGATTAATTTTCCTCTAAAACAAAATTTAGTACGTCAAAAGAATCCATATGTGAACCCAGTCCCACAAAAAATAACTGCTGCCTTGATTACGGTCTAAATATCTCAAAGTGTTTCCCCATGCATTTTCAACTTGTAATTTGTCATTGAAAGCCATAAAAGCACTGAACAAGTGTTTCATTCTTGACAGAAATCATCAGCGTGGCATATCCATGGTACTGGAACTGGGACGCGGGCCCAGCAGGAAGGATTCTGAATCGAGCGTCTTGGTTGAGCTGATTCTTAACAATCCGGTGAATATCAACACAACATGATAATAACTCCCATATCCGTGACCGAAGTTTGCACAACATAGATGTTTAAACGTACCACATCAGCGACTCTCAAGTGAGAACGGACTTCTCTGATTTGTAATGACAAGTTGGATATTGACACTGCATGGCGAATCATTCAGACATTCACATCAAATTTGCTAGCTTGCTTGCCCAACCCACTTCGTCTCGTCGTAACTCGACGGTACTGGTGACGCTTTCGGTTTGTATTAACCAGATTGCAACAATGTCTCTAACTGTTGTCTCAGATCGCAAGTTGTGCGACTGTTTAAAAGATCCTAATTTAGCTGTTCTAACCGTGTCACTTTAACCGAACTGTTCCACCGACAGAACTACGACAAATGGTGAGAACTTGACTATATTTCTACCACTTCCCGGGTACTTCAGAGGACCATTATCTTTCCACATCTTCTTATACTGTTTACCCGTCACCACGGATGGCTGTCGGTTGTAAATCTAGCATTAACTTTTAATTTCCTGTACCGGCTTGCTTTTTTTAATCCCTGTTGTTCAGTGTCTTCTGTGTGAATGGAACCTCTGAACAAGCCCAGCCACCTACAAGGATATTTTATTTGCATTCAACAACGGTACCCGGCTGTCTTCACTTTAAAGTAATTGTTTCCCCTTTTTTAATTAATAACCAACCGATTTTCACGGGAACATAAATGAAATAACCCCTCCCTTGGCCTCCCAGGATCAACATTTCACAATATCCTGTAATCGTAGCACATTGTCATGACTTACACGAAGGCACAATAACTTTGTATCCATGTTCAACCCTTTGAACGTTTCAAAGTATCTAAAAACCTGATCAAAAATTTCGCGTACTCCTTTGCAATACTATATCTTTTTCGTTCTGTTCTTGTACTAGTTGGCAGAATTCGTTGTAGAAATTATAGAATTTTAATTGGAACTGTAAAAATCGTATGATAATTAGATGGTATTCTTAGTTTGCATTATCAAAAAGCATTTAACGTTTTACGATACACGATGTGCACGTAGTTTAGTTAGTAACACTCAACTTCTTCACCCAGGCCTCGCAAAATCCGCGTCCAGTTTTTCTACAAGATGTGAATTCAATGCGTTATATGCACCACTAATAGCCTATTGATTATTGAGCATTTCGTACCTTGTTTTTGCCTCTCAGTAGCCGATCGCTAATGATAGATATTCTCAAGAACCGGTTGTTTGCACGTCAACACTAATTATCGAGCATGCTTCGTTCCAACTTTGTTCTTGACCATTCGCTAGACAGATCTTCGTTACATTGTCTCTTATATTTCACCGTACAACGCACACATGAGCACCGTGGTGAAAAATCCATGCTCTAGGATGAAAACATTCACATTTTGATTTTGTAATTGGGATTTTGTAAGCTGTCCTATTGGATTGGGTTGTGTAAGTGGTGATTCTACCTGACACGCTTATCGGGCCTTGGTTCACGCCAGTTTCCTTTTTACGTTTTCCATTCCATATCGTGCCTTGCACCAACCCCATCAAAGATCACTGTCCCGTGTGCATACTGTATCTGACTTGAATTAGATATGTTATGTGGTTCAACAATTCAATTGTCCAGATGTCATGCACAATTCGAAAAGTGGGAAACAAGGCGCGCTTCTCCAATTCCTCTCATTATTGCTCACAATCGATGCACTTGGGTCTAGTTGGGATTGATCATATTCACTACGTGGTAGCATTATTAAGGATGACCTTAGCTTTTGTTTCTTTCTAACTTACATTCAATTGCATTAATCATAAGCACAACAAATTGGCTCCTCGGTAACCTGGTTTCCCGCTTACGTATATTACCTGTTGTCTATTTGGTGTCAAAAATAAGAAGTCGGGCATAAATGAACCCCTTCAATTGCAGAGTCAATTTCCGTGAACCAGGAATCCAGGGTTTTTTTGTCGCTCTGGTTCATATACTGAAGTGAATGTGGACTAGATTACACGGCTTGTCATACTCCGTTTCCATCCAATACATAGCAAATTCAGTAATAGTTTCATCTTGAATATCATCCTAACCACGGATTGAATACAACTGATCAACCTGCTATCTGGCGATTGCCCCGGTACACCATCTATGCTCTTCTATCCGTTATTCACTATACCATTTCTTGAATTCAGAGTGGAAAAATACCATGCAGTTCATGAAAAATGTACGCAAATTTTATTCAGCCGGATTTGTACAGCAGAATTGCAACGTTTCCGATGTGAAAATAGATGAAATGCTTTGTTTCGTGTGTCACATAGCTGGAAGGGGGAAATGAAGAAGAGATAGATAGATGAGGAACATAAATGCAAGTTTACATTGCAAAATATGCATTAACACCCCTCTCTCTGGCATTTTACATTTTTCATCAAAAATTAGAAAACAAACTATCCTAGAAATCAACCGATACCGAAGAATATCGTTTGATGAATAGGTACTCTAGCTGACTGATTATCAATTACTTTTGTAAAACTTTTATTCAGAAACATTGCATTCTGTTCCTCGTTGATCGAACTTACCTTCCAAATTGTCTACCGACTACACAGTGCCAAGTAGGTCCGTATTTCTTGTCGAATTCCTTTTTGATGTAGGCCGCAATATCTTTTTCCACGTTGAATTTATCCAAAGCCTCTCCGCTACAGTCGGCCGCCTCTTGCTGCATTTCATCCGACATGTCTGTATTCTTAATCACAGCTTTGCGATCTTGCATCATTTTGACCAGGTGATAAGAGAGAGAGAGAGAAAACAAGAGGCAGAACTACTGTCAAATTTGGTCAATCAGTCAGAAATGTTTTGACGGTCGTATTTGGCGTTTTCCGGTCCGCGCGTGCACACGAAATACGCAACAGAAATCGGTCAATGGTGATCAGGACCCGAATAAACACCAAGGTTCCGTGATCGATTAGAGATTCGCGTAAATTAGACATGAGTAGATCGTGGCAACTGCAAGTTTATATATGCATGCTACTAAACCATGTGCTCCTGCATGAGTGCATGTGCAGATACGCATGCTGCATTCCCGTGCGCATGCCTCTCGACCACACGTATTCGTATGCCGGTCCCTCAAGTCTGGCACTTAGCAGCTTGGCTTCAAATGGACACGAGCGTTTTTGTGGTGTAAAGGCCTCGGAGTTGGAGAGACAGAAAGAAATTGTGTCGAAATTCTACTCATTGCAAACTCACAGACACACACATGAATACATGTACACATATATGTATACATATGTACTGAAATACAAATGCACACACATGCAACTCGTAAAGTAGCCAACGTAGAGATATAGATACGAGTCACTGATGTGGCGGTCTTTGGAAATATGAGCACACGTTATCCACTTTTTGTGGATCCTGATGTGCATATGAATGTGTGTGTGTGTGTGTGTGCGAAGGTCATATATTTTGTATGCATTTATGCACCTATATCTGTTTGTCGAGAATGGTTCTGCCCACGGAAAAAGTAGGAACGAGGATGCGTAACAAAACCGGGAGCCTGAGGGCGAGAGACATGGAACCAAATCTTTGCTTAGCTGCTTCGACCTCAATGCGTAGTTGGGTACGTAGGTGATTGCATTTTCAGGTGTGTGCCTTAGCGTGACAGTTGAGTGGTTCCAGACAAAACGAACCGTTGTTTTTGCGAAAGTTCACGTGTCTTCCTTTGGTTGACCGCTGAATGACTAAATCAGTTCACCTTGATCATTCTCATCCTCATCACCACCGACACGATCATCGTCCTCGGTAAATGATTCAATGCACACTGAACCGCCATTGTGTGTATTCTGTCTAACCACGTGGTTGTTATCCATGAGGTTTGTTTGTTTCGGTTGAATTGTTCTCGCATTTTGGGTTCTTTTATGACCCTTTGCATTGGCGTTTTTAACGCTGACCTTAACGGAATAGTGGCACAACCCACATCGCAGTTATTGAATCCTAAGAATGTTTGTTCGTGGTTTTCTTTGTCATGTATAGGCTTTGGATTCTATGGACCTTATCGAACCAAATGTGAGCAATGTATGCACACATTCACTCTACATGGCAAGAATATTTTTGATGACAGAGGAGTTGGTTCTGTGATTAAACGTGATCAAACGTTGGCTCAAAAACCACTTGTTCCCTCGGGAACCATGCATCTGTCGACCAGATCGATGCTAAGAGTTAGGGTTCACACGGTTCACAAAGTTATTCATCATCCGTTATCATTGTTCACTTCATCATGGAAGAACTGTATAGCTTGTTAGGAAGCATCAGCGGTACACACTTTCCACGTCCGAAATGGGACGTTAACCCAAGGAGGAAGACTGTGATCCGACCCTCTTAGCCATTAGGCTAACTGACAGGCTCTCGACGAACTGTTGCACTCCCTATCCATTAGTGGTTCACACCTGCAGAGAAGTCATTTGTCGTTCAGATTCCATTCGGATTTCGTACTATGATAATGCCTTCGGTTTCAAGATTGAATCACCTAGTGGACGCACTATTCAATCATTCGTCATTGCCGAAATGAACATAACACTTTCGTTGTAGACAATGGTGCTCTGGAATCTTCTCTACTCATTTCTCTATTACGTTGTGGTTTAAACCATGTCAACTTGAAATTTGTATTGAAAGAGCAACTACGAAAAGGCACAAGTACCGTTAAGGAACACGCGGATACCATGTCTCAGTACCATTGAGTTTTTACAAACATTAGCCTCTCGCCAACGTGTTCCAGTTTTTGTTACTGCCTAACAGCACCACATACTGAGATGATATAAAGGGAGCAAAAGATAGTGAAAAATCGACTCCAAGCTAGTAAGTTCAAGAAATATGCAGAAAAAGTTGAACAGTTCCACAGATTGCGGCACTGATTCATATCACCGAATGTCTTCAAACACTGGTTAGTCGTAGACCTCAATCTGGTAGCCTAACTGGACCTTTACCAACCAATTCACTGCTTAGGTTTCATATGCCTTTATTTCATACCATTTACTGACCAATTCGACTTATCTTCCAGTGACTACCTATCTCAGAGGACAATGCACAAAGAGGCAGGCATTATTTGGGAATGTGAAAAAACATTCCACATTTATGGCCTATTCTAAAGATTAAACCCTAGAACCCAGTGGCGAGAACCTAATCTCTACGGCTTGTGAAGCTTTCTGCTACCATATTCTGCCAACATCACGAAGACATCGATTTTCAACCACCATCATTGTTTTGCCTTTTCTGCCCTCGGATCCGTAGAGCAGAAGTGACCACATCACTGTTGTGTTTACTTAATCTTTGGCTGATAATGGAATGTCACACCTATGCCACAGATGCCTCAAATCAGTGAATGCAAACCAAGCCTTCTGTACGGGCGGGGACACTTCTTTCGATATACGACCACCAGGTGAAACGCAAGTGCCGAGATAATTAAACCCATCCGAGAACAAAATTCGGGGTTGAGTCAATCCAGTCCAGTAACACCAGCTTAAACTTGGAAGTTACCAAGCGCATCCCAGACATATCTACCCCATCGTTCAGATGACCTTGGAAAAATTACAACTCATTTCGGTCCTCAGTCAGTCTCGCAACATCATCTGCATACTCTAAGTCAGACAGATTCCTGTCTGAGCAAATATCAGTAAAACTTTTCTCACAGGACAAAAGGTTGGCTTCCGTAATCGTCTCAGAGAAGTGAAAAGAAAACGGGCTGATAACGGAGGAAAATAAAAATATGCACAGAATGTGGGATAATCTGCGTCCCTAGATGTGGAACAGAATGATTGACAGTTCTCAGATGTAGTCAGTCTGAGCTCAAATTTGTGAAAACCAAATTAAGTTCCACATATGTCGACGTCTTTTTTTATGACGAACTAAACAAAATTACGCTGTAGATGCAGTTGGAATTAAAAATACCGACAACAGAGACGAACCAGAACAGACCAGAGGTGAGGAATTACAATAACTGGCGAAATCAAACCAGTGGAATCTGACTGATTGTCTAACGGCCAGTCTCATGGTACTCGCTAAAGCGTACAAACCAGTAAGCAATGTTTCATGCTACCCACAAAGTATGGCGACCAGATGACTCATATCCACCGAAAATATATCCTGGTGGACACGTGATCTTGAACGGGGTATGAAACAGAACGACCTAACAAGATTTACGAAGCGCTAGAAAAGTAAGCTAGAGACGTAAAAGCGGCGAATCTGGTGTATGGCTTTTAGTTCGGCAGAAAACACGTTTAATCTTGACTGGCAATTTACTGAAACCACAATTGGTTCAGTGCAGCACTCATACCACGTGGAGTGGAAGAAACGTGCATGCATTTGTGACGATTCTAAAACCCGACTGGATCAGTTAGCCTATCCTGTCAGTCTTGCTGGCAGCCATTGTTCAGGTCACCATAACCGATGAAATCGGATTGCTGCTGCAATTAGCACAAATGTATCCGGAAAACGCGGAACTGTTATAATGGGGAATTAGTTCACACGAATATTCGAGTGTCAGTTACGTGTATTTCACATACCACACGACCTTGGAGTTACTAGTGGAATAATTCCAGTGACAAACTTTATTCGAAATGGTTTCATAATTCAAAACTCTCCGTATCTCATCCGACAGCAGCTCAATTTCTCGTCGTTATATCCCGTTAAACGGTGCGTACTTTGCCTCCAAATGGGGTTTCGCCCTTTTGGGAAAACAAATTACCAATGCACCTTCAGATAGATGAAGTTTTCAGCATGTCATAATTATCCGACAAAACACACTTGAACAGGAATGCAATCGGAAAAT
>LUCM01003966.1:68436-93374 GCA_008360955.1 Fasciolopsis buskii
CCACACGACCTTCGAGTTACTAGTGGAATCAATTCCAGTGACAAACTTTATTCCGAAATGGTTTCATAATTCAAACTCTCCGTATCTCATCCGCAGAAGCATCATTTCTCGTCGTTTTATATCCCGTTAAAACGGTGCAATACTTTGCCTCCAAATGGGGTTTCGCCCTTTTGGGAAAACAAATTACCAATGCACCTTCAGATAGATGAAGTTTTCAGCATGTCATAATTATCCGACAAACACACTTGAACAGGAATGCAATCGGAAAATACACTCGATCAATTTCGACAGTCTCAGCATGCAACGTGCAGTCGAATTTTGGTCGATTAGCCACAGGTCAAATTAAATCGAACTCGACTGTCTCACACATCTCCAGTTGAAACACGTAGACAAAATGGCCTATTCAAACAGGTCGTTGCAGAAAAATTGATGCTAAAAGCCAGATTTTCCAGCGTTATGATAAACTTGTCTGAACACATCCTACGACGAAATTGAGCAGCTTGAGAGTTTTTTTATTTGTGAATCCTAAGATTCGAGGGAGCAAACTGATTTGGGGCTCGACACCTTAAGTCGTGTGCACTGTAAGCCCGTGAGCACATGAATACGTGAGTCCAAGCAAGACACGACCGAAATTTGAATGGCTGGGAGTTATCCTCAAATTCACACGTTGTCAAAGCACTCGACTGTAGAGAAACAAAGAATTCAACATTACAGCATAAACTTGAAGCAACTTTGAAACGGGTTAGACCATCCAGTGACAAGGATATTATTTATATACTGGGTACTTCGGTAGAAGAAATCCCTAGGAGTTATGTATTTAGGGTATGGAGTGGAGCAGAGGCACTGCAAAAGGCGAAATTGCTTCACGTGTAATCAATGCATTTTGGTGTTAATTTCTGCTCCCTATTATGAATCCTGTTCAATAAAAACTAACATTTTACCCTATTGCTACGGTTCCATTCAAAAATGGCATGTGCTATGAACGAAGAAATGATGCCATCAAATCCAAGCGTCCGTAGAGGATTAGCGCGTCTAGATTGTACATGCCAAGAATAACATAATAACTTCGTTTTCCACGTTCCAGTTGTGGACAGAGGATGGTCCATTTAGTTTGAACAATTTGAAGTTATATAAAACATCTAGGAAAAAGGTAAGCGAATTCACGGGATGTGAAAATCGGTCTGGTCCTGTCAAGCTGCCGTATTTGGAGAACACAATTAGGCTGAAGGTCAGACGTTTATCATCATCATCATCATCATTATCATCATCAGCATCATCACCTTCATCATCGTCATCATCGTCATCATCACCACCACCATCGTCGGTTAGCGCTGAACAACAGAGTGAACCCTTCTGTCAGCTGCTTGCCTCCAGGAGCTACACGTTACCAATCTGTTGATGGGTCTTTTGGATCTCAAACACGAAGACGTGACGCATCTGCTTTGATTACGTTCGCCGTGAATTTTCTCATTCCTCGTTGCCACCTCATCCGCTGACATCCACGTGGATTTTCACCTCCGTGGTAGGAACGAAAAAGGGCATGGTATGGTAAAAGAGTGATTGGCATGCTCAACACGTGGCTCAACCAACGGAGTCCTCGAAGCTGGATACGCTTTGATAGAATATCCTCGGAACTGGTGACCAGCACTTAATTTCTAACCTGCGCATTGTTTACCCGGTCACTCCATCCAGTCCTAGCGATGGCACGCAACTGTTGATGGTCAAAATTCTCTGAGCTAGGAATACCTTCATCAAGCAAACTAGTGCAATAAAGCTACCATTCAGAGCTATATTGGAGGTCCTTTGCTGGTGCTTCGAACGAGAGTGGCTACTTCGTCATTAAACTCGCTATTCTGCATGCCAGTGCTGCAGCTGTTGAATGGTATGCGCAAATGACAAACAAATGCCCATTTAAACAAATATTTTCAAACCAACTGATGCTTGCAGCCTTATGACATATAAACGACTATTAACCGGGATCCGGTCTAAAATGGTCCACTTCTGTCTTGTCGGCCAGAAATATTCGTACAGCATTTTGGCCAGCATTTCCAGCCACTTCATCTCCTGATGTGCACAAGGAATATATTGATAAGATATTAGGCGCAGTTAGCTAAATCACAATACTAGAATCCTGTATTTGCGAGCCTTTGACACGGTTGATACCAGTCGCCTGTCACTACACTGTCAGAGCTAAGCATGCTTTTTTGCCAGCTTGCATGAAGGTTTGATCAATGAAAGAGCCGAGATTCATAGACTGAAGGGGATTTGAGATATGAACTAACAAGTGCCTATCCGAAAGACAACATACAGTTGTTGAAAGAAAGCCTAACTGCTTGAATTAATTATTCTTCCGCTCATTTTCCTTCTTACTGGGCTGACAGCTCAGATCAACCCGCAGCCTCAAGCACTGGGAGATTATTTCGTCAAAAGTTTATAATTTGGTGTTCTAGGCTCGAGTTTATGTTTGGCATGATAGAAGCCATGTTTCTGGGTCATGGAAGCACGCAATACATCACACCAAGTCAGGGGGTAATCTCGTTATCGCAGGTTAGAGAGTCAGGCAATGACTTTCACTCGAAATAAATCTGGGGAGTTTATGGATGCATAGTTTGTAAGTGGACTTCCAATTCTGTTTCTTCGTCCGTCGATCGAGACATGATTGAGGAAACCGTCCTGCTCCATAAATCTCTCGATGTATTTGGTAACTGTTGAAGCACCTATCCGCATGATGATTGTCAGTTTTCTAAAGAAACGAGATAGAAATTGCAACGTAATGTGAGAAAATGAAGTGGTACATTATACAGCGCATCGTATTTCGACTGCCGGAAACAAAATTGAGGCTAGTCAGGGCTTGTTCCCCAGTGAATGCTACTGGCATTTTATTCAAAACATTCTTCGTGATTATTCAAACCGTCTAAATTGTCTGAAAGTTCCTCATCAGTCTAATAACCTTTCTTTTCAAAAGCGTCATTTACTTTCAAGTGGATTTTTAACCCGGGTGGTTCAGGCGGCCCTGGATCTCACATTTCCAGCATTCTTATAGTCATTCCTATTCAGTAAAGCGTACGCTGTCATGGTGATTTGGATTGATAATTTTCACTATAACACAAGTTCCCTCCTGGGGATTTTTTCAGCATAAATGGTCCGAGTGGGATGTGCCGTCTGTCTTGTTTACATTGAGGATCCGCCTTCCCGAATTGTTTTCCGGCGACCTCAGATATTTCGATACCAGAAGACAAACATTCATACTCTTTATAATTCATGGATCTGCTAGTCGTTTCCTCCTTTAAATTGGTCATTTCTAAATGATGATGTTGGTCTTCTGGTTACCAGTCCAGATTGCCCTTTATCCCGAAATCCACAGATGAACGTCTCGCGAATTGTATGTCAATGACTCCACCTACGAGGTCCACGTTATCGCAAATCCAAAGCGACCTCATGCAAGTGCCAGCTATCCGACAATGCTATGAAATTGATCAACCAATAATGTCAGCTGACTAACCTGGATGTACCGTAGAGAACCGTTGACCTCGTTCGCACGACAACGGTAACTGACCAGACTTACATGGAACCAATATTTTATTGTGTGGCATATTTTTCATCCTATATCTAGTATCAGCACACAGTTTATCGCTCAGAAACAAGGGGCATTTCGCATGACCTTCAGACAGGATGTGAACCGCCTGATCGTCGCTAACGAATTCAGAACTGCAGAAATTTTCACGTCAGATTTCGAGGAAATGAACCGAAATCTCACTTCACTACTGACGGTTTTGTCATGCGTTGGAATTCGATCGGATTCACTGGATTTATGCTAAGCTGGTCTACAATCAATCCACTACAGTCTTTCGAAAACGCCCCCGCAGGTATCAGTGCAACGTTCCGGTGAAAGTACGCTTTACGGTCGGAAACTCACAGAATATTCTATAAAAAACCTCCTAAATTAATTCTCACATTCTGTGCATCATGTTTTCTGTGTCCTTGTGTCGTTATTAATGCGATATTTGATTACCTTAATGGTTGTAAATGGAATTTGCTATTGGTGCAAGCTTCACGCTCAAATCGAATAAGCCAATTTCGCGTTACGAAATTGAAATATTTTCCAATGCCTCATATGATACAGCTTTGTTGTTAACATCCACTGGCCGAGGTCGATTTATTGTCTTCAGGGATGTTCATTTTCTGACTCACCAGAATGAATTGGAATCGACATTCGCGAATCATGCAGACTAGTAGACAAACGAGGTCTTCCCCAGTTATTTTCACCAGGGGATTGAGAAAACAGTCGGCCATCGTGGTCGGGTAACGACGGGGATCATCTGGCCAGTCAGATGTATTAATGAGAAGCAATTCATATTCAAATGAAACTTGTATTTTTCTATTTTCAGTTTACGGTTTCTCATTTGTGTAACCTCTGAAGTCAATCTTGGTAGAGTGAGTCTCATCATACTTTAGCTACTAACAACACTGTCAGTAGCGACTTAAGTTTACAGCTTTTTCTCCCGTGTACATCGCCAGTGCCATTACCGTACATCCGCTTTTCCCCGGTGGAACGGGAAGCCGGGATGAACAAAGGTGCCTTACACTTTTGTCTTAACACCATGCACTCTGTCTCTTAGCAATTCGTTTTGCATTGAAGGTGTGTGATATGGGGCTTTCGTGCTATATCTGACTCATACTTAATGTTGTTTGCTGGCAGTTCTTACTTCCGTATCGTCAAGATTCCCCACGTGGACTCAAGAAAACTGCTGCGGAAGTCTTTCAGACAATTTCAGTGTGTGCGATACTAATCTACAGCAATTATATCCCATCATTTGCCGTCCAGAAAACTTAACATGCACAATACCGATTTACTAATCAGCTGCTGGAATAATATAATGTGTAATGATCCTATTCATGTCTTGGTGAAATACATCTGAAAAACAATCGATCATCGGATTCTACTGCCTTTAATCGTGAAAATCTTATGAGGGTTAATATTGGCCTTATAGAAATTAGAACATTTTAATTTCGATGTTCAATGGACGATGATGGGCCGCAGCGAACTCTGAATACATCAACTAGCACAATCCAGATAGGACAAACATTTTGGGTACTGATGGGTAGCTGGAATACTTGGATTGGTAGTGTCAAGAATTCGTACTTCCGCAATTGCTGGTTTTTAATCCTAGCGATGTACGGCCTAGATTGTACTGGATGTACTTCTTCTACTCTTTTCATGGATTTAGTCAGAAATGGATAACTTAACCAAATTGGTATCGAATAAAACTACCCAGTTAGGGAATGTGCTCACGAAAGTGAATTGGGACAGAGCCGTCTACACCCACGCCTTTGCTCACAATCCTTGAGATGAGTCTTCCCCGGCGAATCAGTAGGCCAAACAAAAGGACGGTCTTAACCTGAACCAGCCTACCTCGGTCATTATATCATGTGCGATTTGTGATTGAACGAAAGCAGTTTGTTTCATTTCGGGAATGGGATTCGGAAGGACTGCATCGATGGATTGAAATTGACAAACTGTAAGTTTAATTTTAGAATGAACCACTACAACGGATTTATATGGCCCGTGGTACACTCAACCCCGCAGCTAGCGTTAACGGCGAATGAACAGCGCTCTTACTTTCATGAGCATCGGCTGAAGCTGGAATCTCGTGAGAGTGAGACGGAATAATTGCCAAGGCGGTCATTCATCATTGAGTTTAACTGATCAGTTAGGTGTGGCATGTGCACGATGTACCCTTGTTGGTGCTTTTTCCACAAATTAGACGTGGTTGCCCATCTTTAGTCCATAGTTTTCCGTTTGATTGTGGTGCTTTCTGAATACAAACTTGAGCTGAAGGTTGGATCAATGCAGATCTTTCCGTGGACCTAGTTGATGCTAGGATTCACCGAAGGTGTACACAACACAAAAGCAGTTGAAATATTTTACTCATTGTGCAAATCACCTAAGTCGTGGTTGATGAGACACGATAGTGGGCTATTAGTCTCTGCTTTTTCAGAGTATTCCTCACTTTTCTCATTTCCCTTGTTTTGTACGGCAGAAAATATGAAGAGACGTCAGCTCTTATTCGGCATGTGGGAAAGGTTGATTCGAGCAGAAAATGCTCGACTTTCTCACGCGGTGTTTCTGCTTGGCTTGTCGATTATCACAGTCAACGCGAAGTTGCCGCAGGTGTGTTGATCTCTGACTTCGGTAGAGGTTATGAGAAATCAATACCCAATGGCCTTACATCCTTTAGCGTTAGCTGGTTGTTTTAGTGCACAAGTTGGAAAACTGTGCATCAGAAGTCCATTTGGGTGGTCGTCGATTCCTACACGCTTTCCCAACAGTTATCGCCAATAGACTACCCAGGCCTTATGCAAAACATCATTTCTTCTGTTCCTAGTCCGAGTTACCGACAAAGGGTGCCAAGTCGTTTTGCTATGCAAACTAACTCAACGGGTAGTCTGAATCGGGCTGATCATATCGCATTAAACTATAGTTGGTGCGGTTTTCTCCACAAATTTAGATCTTATTGGTCCACGAACTCCGAATCGGACCAGGCGATATGTGATTTTTGCTTCAGCTCAACGGCCACCGACGCAGACTGCAAGCCATATCGACCACAGAACGTCTGTCTGATTCGGCCGTTTGCATCAGCTATGAACAAGAAACTGTCGGACGAGTTAAGGAATCCCACAAGAAGCGACGTAGACGAGGGTTGAGATCAAATCAAGCAGGCGATGCATTTGGCAGCACGTTTTGCTTATGATCCTAGATCTAGTGTTCGTCGGAGACAGTGGGTCGCCAAAACGTCACTGAGTATATTGAAGCAAAAATTCTAGCATCCTAAGTGCAAGGAAGTGAATAGAATACGACAACTTATATCGAGTCAGGTGATGATAAACCTTTAGGTAGACCGCGAAAATAGGTGATTTAAGGTAGCATCAGGTAACAGACAAAGAATAATTAGAATTAAAGCGATACCGGTGGTTCGTGAAATCTTGTGCGACAGACATAGAGAACCCATCCAAGTCAGAAAGCAAAGACTCCACATTTGGGCTGAGCAATTCAAGTAACAGTTTAGCTGCCCGTTGGCCAACGTAACTAGTTCGACGACAATAACTGAGAGTTCTTGAGAGATGCCTTTTATCTCTGTAAAGGATTTGAATGTGAAGCCGAAAATTCGACTGCTGAAGCCGGACAAGTCAACCAGACCCAACGAACTCTCTCCACCCAGTCCATTTCAAACTGGGTTGAGAGGGATTGATGAAAACACTTGCCTCCTAGATTCGTGATGGAACAAGGAGCGTAGCCCGTTGCCGTGACGTCGGTCACTGATTGTACCCATCCTAAAAAAGGCAAGAAACAGTGAATTAGTTTAATTCCGATTGTTAGTAAGCTTTCGTTAATGCCGCAGCGTTTGAGTAACGACTACACCCAGGTCTAGGTTGCATCGACTAATTCTTCACCCTTTGCCAGTCATTAAAATCGCCCCCAAACACATATATACCGTTGACCAACAATGGACGTTTCTCTTTACTGGAAAGGCGACTACGATTCAGCCAACTAGATGGCGCTATTCAGTGTCCTTCACCGGCAGGGTATACAGGTGAAGTTTATTAACCTCCTTTGAGGAATTCACCGGGAAACTTCCAATGTCGTAGGAGTATACGGTGAATTATTAATTTCATTCACATCAACCATCGGTACTTGACCATTACCTCATCTTTATTCTTGTTTAACTTCCCCAATGACGAGGTGATGGAGAATTCCTCAAGAGGTCACCAGGAAGTTAGAGTCAAACTACCACATGCGAGGACGTTGCGCGACATAAATTGCACAGACGGTCTCCTGTACATGCTCGAATCTGCGGAACATGCACAACGTAAACTAGACTGGCTCGCACCGGCTGCAGCTCCATTCAGCACTGGATTTGCACCTTCAAAGTGTAAACTGCCTGATTATAGTTGATAGCAAAGCGATGAACGTGAACACGTGTATAAAAAAGCTCGATCTGGAGATGCTGGACAGAACCACGTGTGACACCCGGATGATATTTCACTGCAGTTGAAAGATCGTGGGCACAGCTGTACATGAAGTCTGCTTGCTAAAGATATTCGTAGCTCAGAGAATTTTGACCATCAACAGTTGCGTGCCATCGCTAGGACTGGATGGAGTGACCGGGTAAACAATGCGCAGGTTAGAAAAATAAGTTGCTGAGCACCAGTTCCGAGGGTATTCTATCAAAGCGTATCCAGCTTCGAGGACTCCGTTGGTTGAGCCACGTGTTGAGCATGCCAATCACTCGTTTACCATACCATGCCCTTTTTCGTTCCTTACCACGGAGGTTGAAAAATCCACGTGGATTGTCAGCGGTGAGTGGCAACGATGAATGAGAAAATTCACGGCGAACGTAATCAAAGCAGATGCGTGCACGTCTTCGTGTTTGAGATCCAAAAGACCCATCAACAGATTTGGTTAACGTGTAGCTCCTGGAGGCAAGCAGCTGAGAGAAAGGTTCACTCTGTTGTTCCAGCGCTACCGACGATGGTGGGTGGTGAATGATGACGATGATGACGATGGATGAAGGTGATGATGCTGAATGATGATAATGATGATGATGATGTGATAACGTCTGACCTTCAACCTAATTGTGTTCTCAAATACGGCAGCTTGAGAGGACCGGACCGATTTTCACATCCCGTGAATTCGCTACCTTTGTCCTAGATGTTTTATATAACTATCAAATTGTTCAAAACTTAAATGGACATCCTTCTGTCCACAACTGGAACGTGGAAAGCGAAGTTATTCTGTTATTCTTGGCATGGTACAATCTAGACGCGCTAATTCCTCTACGGACGCTGGATTTGTTGGCATCATTTCTTCGTTTCATAGCACATGCCATTTTGATGGAACCGTAAGCAATTGGGTAAAATGTAGTTTTTATTGAACAGGATTCATAATAGGGAGCAGAAATTAACACCAAATGCATTGATTTACACGTGAAGCAATTCGCCTTTTTGCAGTGACTCTGCTCCACTCCATACCCTAAATATATAACTCCTAGGGATTTCTTCTACCGAAGTACCCAGTATATAAATAATATCCTTGTCACTGGATTGTCTAACCCGTTTCAAAGTTGCTTCCAAGTTTATGCTGTAATGTTGAATTTCTTTGTTCTTCTACAGTCGAGCTGCTTGACAACGTCGTGAATTTGAGGATTAACTCCCAGCCATTCAAATTTCGGTCGTGTCTTGCTTGGACTCACGTATTCATGTGCTCACGGGCTTACAGTGCACACGACTTAAGGTGTCGAGCCCCAAATCAGTTTGCTCCCTCGAATCTTAGGATTCACAAATAAAAAAACTCTCAAGCTGCTCAATTTCGTCGTAGGATGTGTTCAGACAAGTTTATCATAACGCTGGAAAATCTGGCTTTTAGCATCAATTTTTCTGCAACGACCTGTTTGAATAGGCCATTTTGTCTACGTGTTTCAACTGGAATTGTGTGAGACGTCGAGGTTCGATTTAATTTGACCTGTGGCCTAATCGACCAAAATTCGACTGCACGCTTGCTGCTGAGACTGTCGAAATTGATCGAGTGTATTTTCCGATTGCATTCCTGTTCAAGTGTGTTTGTCGGATAATTATGACATGCTGAAAACTTCATCTATCTGAAGGTGCATTGGTAATTTGTTTTCCCAAAAGGGCGAAACCCCATTTGGAGGCAAAGTATTGCACCGTTTTAACGGGATATAAAACGACGAGAAATGATGCTTCTGCGGATGAGATACGGAGAGTTTGAATTATGAAACCATTTCGGAATAAAGTTTGTCACTGGAATTGATTCCACTAGTAACTCGAAGGTCGTGTGGTATGTGAAATACGTGAACTGACACTCGAATAATTCGTGTGAACTAATCGCCACATTAACAGTTCCGCGTTTTCCGGATACATTTGTGCTAATTGCAGCAGCAATCCGATTTCATCGGTTATGGTGACCTGAACAATGGCTGCCAGCAAGACTGACAGGATAGGCTAACTGATCCAGTTGGGTTTTAGAATCGTCACAAATGCATGCACGTTTCTTCCACTCCACGTGGTATGAGTGCTGCACTGAACCAATTGTGGTTTCAGTAAATTGCCAGTCAAGATTAAACGTGTTTTCTGCCGAACTAAAAGCCACACACCAGATTCGCCGCTTTTACGTCTCTAGCTTACTTTTCTAGCGCTTCGTAAATCTTGTTAGGTCGTTTCTGTTGACATACCCGTGTGTCAAGATGCACGTGGTCCACCAGGATATATTTTCGGTGGATATGAGTCATCTGGTCGCCATACTTTGTGGGTAGCATGAAACATTGCTTACTGGTTTGTACGCTTAGCGTTACCAGGAGACTGGCCGTTAGACAATCAGTCAGATTCCACTGGTTGTTGTTATGAATTCGCCAGCTTATTTTGTCAATTCCATCAACGCTCTGGTCTGTCTGGTCGGCCTGTTGTCGGTCATTTTCTAATTCCACTGCATCTACATGCAAATGTTGTGGTTTTAGCGAATCCTACAAAGTCACCTGTTCGATGGGTTCAACGAGTGATCACAGTATTGTGCGAGTGGTTGATTTTGTGACGTTCGGACGTGAAGATCACGAATTTGACCTCCCACATTGTCCCTTACGTAAAAGCCATGCAGTTACTGTGTGGTAAATGAAAAATCAATGAAAGGATTATCATTATTATCTTTAGTTATTATTATCGATAAAGTACCGTATCCTAATCGGGACATCACCTACTCTATTCCGCTTTTTGATATTGCGTGCTCCTGCCACTTTGCCTGAATACTGTATATATCATCCAGTTACGAACATTCACTTACTGACCCTGATTCAATCAGCCCTGATCAAAGGAATAAAACCTGACTCCACATATCCCCATAACAGCCTTCTTCTTTGAATTTCTGCGTCCCACTCCAATAGTTTTGCTCTCTCAATGAATATACCGCTTACCACATTATTTCAAAACTATATCAAAATTGCTCTAAATTTTGTAAAATCCAACCGGGAATGTCATTCAATTGACTTATTGAGATCTCGTTTGCGTAGTCATGACACGTGATCCATCTAACATGAACACACTTGTGCGTACGTACTGTAAGGTTCACCGATATTCTGTGCATTGCATCATATTCTACCAGCAGATGTACTCCTGAAAGGTCTTGTGAAACCGAGCATACTCTTACCCAATTCCAAATATATGCTTAAATTCGAATAATTTCGACATGATTTTAAAATAACACAGTAGATGTTGCAGTTTAACACCCCGCCAAATGAGGGAGAAGGATCGTGCGATTTTCCGGTCAAACTTCTGTCTTCTCCATTTATCGAAGTTCCAAGTCCAGTTCGCTTCCATTACCCTCTCCAGTGCCACACTGATTTATATATTTTCAATTGTCTTTTGTCACACCAAATGCTTCCATGATTCGTCGATTTTTGTCATTCAGGTATTTACACCTTACGAGAAATCCAGATGTTGAAGGAACTCCTGCTGAACGCCGAAGTGACTGTGCCATTTATAACCACTTCTAACTTTGATTCGCTTTGAGCAGATCGATCGGACTCAACCAGCACTTTATCCGCACGAGTTTGTGTTCATGCAGGCGCAGTGTGCGTTGAATATTCATGACTAGATGAGACCAGCGAGTATTTTCTAATGTGCTTGGATAGTTCCCGGTGTTGTCGTCAAAGCGTGGTAACCTAGGTCAATTCAGTATGGAGTTGGAAACTTGTGGCTGATTTGCAATACTATTCAGACGGTGTCAAACTTTCGTCTATCTGACATTTCTCAAGATTTGCTCGATTTACAAGCCATACTAATGACAACGTGCACATAGCGTGTTTTTTGATCAGTTACTTCATTTTGTAAAGCAATCATGCCCTCCTTGGAGATAGCTTGCACATGAATTTTGGTGAGTTTAGTCACGATAAGGATTAGTCACTATTGTTATGTGAACCAAATGATATGAGTAATTCACTGTGTTAGAAATTCTTCGAAAATGCCTTCCATTGGGTGATTCCTAAGTCGAAACCGCTTTTTCACATGTTTCGTTTGCTGGCTCCCAACAAGGCACACAGATTCATGTATTTTCATGCCTCCACTATTCATATATTTCAGCTGGGGTGCATTTTCTCCAGGCATCTTTCCCCATCCCAATCTCTCTCTCTCTCGCTTCCCAAAGAGGTTGTGGCTTAACATGATGACAATAGGGTGGTTCGCATTTACATTGTACAATGAAGCGAGCTGACATTCCAAGATCTTGTTTTGGTGTGTACGTTGTTTCTTTCCAAAGCACGTTTATGGAAGATTCATGTTCTGACTAGCTGAGAATCCCCGGTCCCATGTGGACGTGTTCCGAACACTTCTTTTCGATCTCGGTGTCTCCGAATGGCCATATTGGTCCGACGGCTCTGAGTGGCTACTTGAATTTGATGTTTACTTGAGTTCTGGTTATGTGGCGCTTGTTTGTTGACAACGGAGCCTTTACTGTGTGAGAAGCCTTTGACTAGGTCACACGGTTGCCTGTGGTTGGTTTATGCGATGTTCGATTAGCTGTACAACGATTCTGCGTAGTCAGCACTCAGTTATTTCCTTGTGGGATTTTGGATCCACTGTGATTTCCGTTCGTGGATACAATCGTTCGGAATTATTGTTGTCGGAAAACATCCCGTTGGCTCCCGTCTTCGATTGGGGTGACGTAGCATTACAACATCCATAAATGCATCCCTGATGGCTGTCA
This sequence comes from Fasciolopsis buskii, assembly GCA_008360955.1. Lineage (NCBI taxonomy): Eukaryota > Metazoa > Platyhelminthes > Trematoda > Plagiorchiida > Fasciolidae > Fasciolopsis > Fasciolopsis buskii. The sequence continues at coordinate 81,206 of LUCM01003966.1, forward strand.
GGTAATTGTTAAATATACTGATTGGCAATACGTCAAAACCACTGGTCAACGATTCAGACGTGACTCTGGGTGCTGCTTCGTCACCTTACCATTTCTCGACGTAAATCAATTACTTGTCACCTAATTCCCCCCTCTCATCTGATGGTGTTGCCCTCTCTCAAGTCGCTTCCGGCAACGATAAGTTTCAAAGATTTTCTAACAACCGATCTTCTATCTACGACGCCTCTGTACAAGTCGGTTCAGATTCCAACACATCCCAATGTTTCGAATGTCTGTTCTACCTATCTACAGGTCAACCTAACCACCTGAACCGTCATTCATCAATACAGGAACACTTACCAGGATTGATTTCGTGAAATAATTGAATATTATTATTAAAATCTGAAGTGGACTTCGTACATATTCGCCAATGTAGAGAATCTCCGAGTGTTTTCCTTTCGAATCTGAAATATACGCCGATACCAGCCGTAACAAAGGATCACCTGCCGTTCTTTATACCAATGTGGTTTTCCAATCCTCCTTTGATGTTCTCATCAATTTTACTGTCTTCCTTCATAACTAATTAAAAGTTCCCCCTTTGCCCCGTCGGTTATAAGCCATGTGTCTCTCATACAACCAAGAGTATTGTGTGATCAACACCTATCTGCACGAGAAAAATTTGCTTACAAAATACTTTCAAATTTCACACATCTTCTGCTCAACGATCTTCCAAAGTTCCCTTCTCATGTTTCAACAAGATCCGCTTTTCGTTCCTGAGGCTCTAGAATCAGTATCTATAACAAACCCACCGTTCCGCATTTAGCTTCCATCTTGACAACCATGACTATTTCAGCCGATTCCTTGAGCAACTTCGGTAATGCGCTGCGTCCCTGCCTCAGTGATAGGTAGACTGCGAAGGACTCTTATTCAGTTTTTCCTCTCTTTTCGGTACAGTGATCTGCAAATCGTAGTATGCAAGGTCGCCTCATGGTGAACAGCCACGTGACAAAATGTCCGCTCGCTCATCTGATGGATGGTAGACGTCATACCCGGGACGTCATCGGTTATTTTGCCAGCAACCAACTAAACCTGACAGTCTGGCCGAGGATTTTGGGAAACGACCCTTGCGTAAGACGAGAAACCACCAGCCGTGGTCCGGATGAAAATGTGACTGCAGATGTTTCTTGACTCAAGCCTGGAAGAAAACGCGATCAAATTCATTGCTGGAATTCGTCCGATATATATACGGTTTGGCTACTGATCGTTAGCCAGTAGCTTAACGTCAGGCGGAAATTAACGAAGATGGAGTATCGCAGGCAGCGCACATTGGCTTGGGGAAGCCTCCATTGCAGTGCTCACAGCACTTCCAGCGACGACATATCCAACCAAACGCTTGACGAGCTCATAATGTTGGGAAAGTTGTCGAATTTTACAATAACAAACTTCCCGATCTTGTAACACATGGTCTAATCTAGTAGATGTAAGATCAGTTACTGAAGACACTGGGCGCTTCAGCCGTGGCACAATCAATCAATACCCGTCCATTCTCCCGTAAACATGAACACGGGTTCAGAAGTGCATTGAACTGCAATGCATTATATTCAATAAACCTTCAAACACAAAAATGTCACACATTTCAGCCTGAAGCCGTGACCAAAAATAAGAGAAAAGTGGCACTCATCGCACTGCAAAAAAGAACAAAATAACAGGCTTGGAAATTAATTGGACAGTTGAGATAGACTGCTCAGGAGATACTGTACATAGGTGAAAGTGTACGAAGTCCACTTCAGATTTTAATAATAATATTCAATTATTTCACGAAATCAATCCTGGTAAGTGTTCCTGTATTGATGAATGACGGTTCAGGTGGTTAGGTTGACCTGTAGATAGGTAGAACAGACATTCGAAACATTGGGATGTGTTGGAATCTGAACCGACTTGTACAGAGGCGTCGTAGATAGAAGATCGGTTGTTAGAAAATCTTTGAAACTTATCGTTGCCGGAAGCGACTTGAGAGAGGGCAACACCATCAGATGAGAGGGGGGAATTAGGTGACAAGTAATTGATTTACGTCGAGAAATGGTAAGGTGACGAAGCAGCACCCAGAGTCACGTCTGAATCGTTGACCAGTGGTTTTGACGTATTGCCAACCAGTCGTGCGCACTGGGTTTGGTTAGTGAAGTAATCAGACAGCCTTGCTAATAAAGGCCTGGGACAACCAAATGTTTCCATTTTGTGAAGTAGAAGAGACCGTGGGACCGAATCGAATGCACATGAATAGTGTAGGAGGATGCAGCGTACACATTATTTCAACGCCCCTAAGGACTTACAAGTAGGGTGAATAAGGAAAGTGACAACATCGAGAGTGGACTTTTCAGATTTATCAGTCAATTAGGAGGAGTCGACAGGAGGATTCATATCAGAAATTTGGCATTTAGGCAAAGTAAGACCGGAAGATGCTGAGACAGTAGGGGAAAGCATTTAGCTAAAGCAATAGAGTTGCTAGATTTTGGTATGAGGACAATAGTGACGGGTCGCCAGCAGTTAGGAGTAGAAGAGTTTAATGACATGTTAATCAGAGAAGTGATTACATCCGTCAGAGCCACAGCTCAGTGCCTTAAAGGAGCTGAGGACAGACTGTCAGAACCAAGCAATGTGGAAGTTTTAACGTTGTGGAGTAATTCAAACGCCTCCCCTAGAAAAATGTATAATTGTCATATCATCGCTTTGTGCAAATGTGACTGGGGTACAATTGGAAGAATGGATGTGAATGTGATCCAAGCTGTCGACATCGGTAGAACATTTCGTAGGTCTGCCTTTCCATCCGCAAAACAGTCGAATTCCTTCGAATAGAGATCGGCTGTTGCTACCCCTCACGATTTGGCCGGCGAATGTCTTGTCGATACGTTTGATTTCAGCTTTTATCAGGGTGGAAATGTATGACACACGTGAATTGTACTTGGATTTGTAGAATTGCGTTTTGTGTTTCCATAGAGATCTCATTACGTGGAAGGAGACACGACCATTTGAGACGAACAGGGTTTTGAGTGGACAAAAAATGTCAAAGATCGGATTGATTGACTGTGTGGAAGTTCTGACATTGTCATTCCGTAAGTGTTCGAACGAGGTACATGAGGATATCTGTGAAAGAATCGTTTGCGAAAGAATGTGTTTATTGTGCGTAAAGTGAAGGATGCAAATTTAGATTTGATTTGATTTTTCGAGGGAATTAGATTAAGCCCTTTATTATACTTTGAGTCCTAATCGAAGCAGGCAATGTTTTACGGGGATGTCATTGTGGTTGGTTGCAGTTACATTTAGTTTGGTGTTCCATCTTGTGGTAGAAACGCAATGGTTTACAAAGTCGATTGTAATCACTGTGGATTTAATGCAGGCTATCGTCAACAAATTGAACAATAATTGCAATAAAGGAATCAAAAATACTTGCGAATTTTTTGATTTAAAATGGGCCACTTGTTTGTTCGTTATGCTCATCCTGTTTTGACGAGAAGACTGGGAACGTCTTTGAGTTAGCAGTTTGTCAATTCACTTTAAGGGATACATCTAAATTAATTCAGACTTGCCAGACCAGAGGGAATTTATGTATGATGACACATCATCTACAGCCTTCTTGTTGTTCGAAACTCTGTCCTGCCGGTGGAGTTTGATGCCGTAAATCGATACGGACTAATCACTAATATCCAGGGTTCAGCCATGAATGTTTTATGCAGATGATACAATTATGAACGTAAATCTGTGATTGGAGTACGAGGGACAGTTACGAAATTTTTTAATAGAGAACGGATGTTGGTAGTCGATAAAGCCGGAATGAACATCTAGGCTGGAACGATGCATTTAAAAGCTACCTGCCAGCCAACAAGAACTCTTCTCTTGAATGGACTGCAAGACTTTTGAGGTACAACACTATGTGATCCCAATCCAGAATAAGAACTAATAGGGGTTTTAAACAGATTGGTCCGATCGATTTTATTGGCAAATGGAGCCAAAGATTCTAAAAGAAAACAACAACCGGCCAAAAGACGCTCTTTTTTGTTGCATTTCGAAGGTTCCAAGAGTTCGAGATTGGATAGCTTGTTGCTCAATGTGATTCAGCGGGCGGACATTGAAAGCAACCGACTTAGGCAAAAATTGAGGCGGAAGCAACATGTGTAATTTATTTCCCGCCTTTCGACCAATGTTGTCGTTAGAAAACCTATCAAAGCGTAGCTTTTCGCAGAGTCCGTCGAGATCCCTGTGTAGAAAAAACGAAGGTTGACAAGGTTCCCTATGGACAGGTTGCTAGGCGAGTAAAACTTCGCGGCCGCGAGCGTTGCAGAAGAGCTTCTCTTTGAGAACCCTAACCGGGAATTTCGAATCAAATGTCTGATCTACAAAGCAGTCGGTTGAACGTGGACCCACCCTAGATTTTCTGAGCAAATAAATATTCATTACTGCTTATCTACCTCAATGCCATTGATAATTGGAGTTGATTATCTTCCGGAAATACCGATGCACCAGTCAATAAGTTATATTCTCATTACAGTTAAATCATGTACAAATGGTACTTCAGATCCCAAACTCGAAGCATAAGAATGATCAAAGCCCTCAAACAAAGCCACTGGTACTCATATGAACATATCCGCAAAATAGCAGTGGGTAGCACAGTGGAAGCTCATCCGTTTGCATTACCTATACTTTCACTCGGTTTTCTGAATGAATTATCACCTCAAATCCAACCCACTCTAGAACAGCGAAGTTTAATAGGTCAGACGAATTTCCATTACCTTCCAGGCATTACTACCTGTTGGCCTTGATATGAAAGAACTTTGAAGCACGTAGGCTTACTTATATATGCAAGCTATCACACAACATTACTTTTCAGTAAGATATTTTTCGAGCAATGGGCAGTACTGAAAAAATGTCGCGTTAGGGTTAGTAAACCTCGGTCAGATAGTTTAACTAGATCTACTCAGTACAATCGACTGGCCAGGGTTTGCATTACTCTTCACCAGGTCCCGGACTGATCGCCTTCAGCTAATTCGACAATTATCCGCCTCAGATAATAGCTCAAATCGAGGGAAAGAGACACGATATGTACATATCCCAGCTACCTTAATCCTTTTAAACTCAAAACCTGCTCGATCAGCTCAGCCGCATGACCCAATACCCCACATCTCCCACCAAGTTTCAACAATACCCCGAAGATACCAGGGGTCAAACATCAACAGTCTTCGTGGATATTTTGCCCGACACAGCTTTGGTTCTCAGTTTTATGGAAAAGCTCAATTGACTGATCCAGTTTCACCTTAAGGTTCGAAACCACTAACCTTGCATCGACGTGCTCACGCTTTCGTTGCCACCTTACAGCACCGTCTGCAAATAAGAGAACGGGAGAACAAGAAATAGTAGCAGACCAAATCAGAGGTAATAAGTTGCACAAGTATAACGAACAGGAAGGATTTCATATACCAGAAGGCCATTGAGCTCGGTACTGAGTCATACCACTTGCTGTTCACCACCCATGGTGTGTGGGAATCTCGTGGATTCCATCATGGTATTTCAGATGTAGCTGCTCGAACAAGTCCATTTTACACTTGTCTGCTATGTCATCCATTAGAAATCTCGATCCACCTTTGATCTATTCCCTAACGCAGACAACAGCGCACAAAAGGCTTTTGATCTGTGGGCATGCGTAAAATATTTCAACGTTCTTGTGCAAGTCGGATTCAGTTTGTCCTCTAGGGACTGAATTCTAGGACATAGTGGGAAAATTTCGTCAGTAACTCATAGGTTAGACTTATGGCACTGAATTCTAACAACACCATGAAGTCAGTGACGATCAAAAGTAAATTTTTCCCAAATCTGCTTTAAGCAATCATATCTCTGAGCCGCACAGCAGGACTGATTTCACTGGTACTATGTTTAATCAATATTTTATCGATACTCCGATGTTATGCCGACGCCGGGGTTTCCGCAAAAGCTTTTTGACCAATGAGGGATCACGTAAACTTGTCCTAATGTGGTAACACAACGGACTCTCTGGTAAGTATGAGTAAAATATTACAGGTTCGTTAGATGGATGTCAAAGACAACAGAACTGAGTTGGAACAATCTACCGTAAGTCCGAATTTGTTTATCGACAGTAGTGAGTTCATACATCTCGTTGTACCTATAGTAGGTACAACCTCATTTTACGTTCAGCATCACCGTCTCTGAATCGCCGTTGTCCTCAGTGACTTCAAATGAAAGCCATTGACGACCTAAATTATGGCCGTTTGTTGAGAACGTTGCTATAAAATAAGTCATCCATTATCCTGGTTTCAAACCCAGCATCAAGCATCCACAAAACAAGGCAGACAGAAGCTTCAAAATGAGTAGAGTTTCAGGGTTTTTGGTGCATCTTCGCTGGCCTCTTAATGAGTACAGTCTGTCTGTGTTTATAAATCACAAAACCGAAGTGATTAGACTAATTTACTTTTTTTTAACCAAATAAGCTCATCCAAGGACTAGTCATTTCCTATTTAACCACAATGACCAGGTACATTCCATGCCCCGCTCATCACTGAAGCTCCCGTGGAACCATTGTGCAACCGACTGGTGTTGAATACTTATGTCTACTCTTCAACAGAAAAGCCCGGCAATTCGGATTTTCTCGATGTCATTTTGACTCTGGGTATAAATTATGATGTCCTTGTTTGTTACTATTGGTCACGGGCTACAGTGCACCTTCCTTGAGCTTGAGTGGTTTAAGTCTTCTACTATCAGATGACTAGTCTCTGCAATAAATTTGAGAAGGCATTCCGTGGCAAATCACTCAACCTAAACAAAACGAGCTACTAAAATTAACTGTTCAAGTGTAGTAGTTTTTTACGATTAAATTGTCTTGATTTTACTGGATGTGGGGAGTAAATTAGTTGATTGACTAACACAGTGCACTGATGTGTTCACGTTACTCTATGGCCCTGCTAATTGCTGGCCTGCAGAATAATCTCGTACTGCTTACCTGTTTGCTCAAAACACCAAATCATTTAGATCAATGCAAAAGCAACAAAGTTTGATTGCAACAAAATTTAAAAATTTTTATCTACCTATCATTAGGAAATCGTTATAGTAAACCCTATTGTTCACGTCATCTCCAGAATATAATTGCTGGTTTTTATCAAATCCCGATGACCATACTGATAACTGTGGGGAAATTATTTAGTCAAATGCCTACCTACAACCCCTTTTTAACATGCGAAATATCAATAGCGTACACTTTATGAAGCTTATTGGTTTCAGCATTAGCATAATTTGTTCATAACAAGCACAAATAGGAACATCGAAATAATCAGCCTTGCCACGTCTCCAGTATGCTTTCCCCGGTTGCCTTCGCACAACCAGTTTCCAACGTGTCTACGTAATACAAAAGCACACTAGTTGTCCTCCTTAACACTCCTCAAAATTCGCTAAACGGAGGATTGAGAATTACGTTCCCTATCATCCAGACCCAATCACCACATGACATTTGTGCTGCCCTCATCATTAAAATGCTTGGCGTAGCTGTCCTACCGGTTTATTCAATAACTGACTCAGTTCAGTCGCATGCTTCCTTAACGTCATACATGCAGTGGATTTTCGTGAACCAACTTGACGTCGGTGGATTGCCAGCAAAGTGAAAACGCACCAGCAAGTGCCTCAGAATGTGTACACCAAGACACGAGTTAACATCATCTGTGGTATGGGCTGCGTCCGTGCTCGGCGGAAGTTTGGTTCGATCGCCAATTTCACGTCAATTTAGCGAGCAGCAGAACAGAGGCGATTTAGTAATCAGAATTGAACGCCACGATTGGAACAGTATGAAGGTGTTGTCTACAAGCACAAATTTCAGTCGATTATTGCGGCTTCTGCCACCCTAATTACCGAATGTTGGACTTTGTCATCAGATAGCAGAGACAGTTCTGGTACATTCGTCATATAAATTTACCGCAAACGACAAACAACCATTGAGTATTCTGAGTGATATTTTATGGCCCAAATATATTTTTGAGCAACATCCAACCATTGTTCTTACACAGAGGTTAATCGTTCAGCTGGGAATTGAGTTTGCTGCGTGGCTCCCTGCTGCCACATTGACTGTATAAATTTGTTAATCCATACTAGAATTCAGCTTAGTAAACTTTGTACAACTACCTACCTTGCACCAACTTACCATAGGCTGAAACACAGCAAAAAAGCGATGAATAGTAGAGATCGGATGAAAAATACAAAGATGAAGTTCAATACAGAGGAAGGGATTTTTCGAATGCAAGAATGCCATTGACTGCGGCACTGGACCATACCACATAGTGTCTCCAAGAATTGCTTCAGGGGATCTCGTGGACCCCTACCTGCATCCACACGAGCCAGCCCACTTGTTAAGATTTTCGTACCTGTCCCCATGTCATCGATAGATCACCTCGAACCGTCGTCCAAATATAACCTGCCGCGAATAGCAGCGTACAACAAGACAGTCTTTCTGTGGGCACTCGCAAATCATGTTCAGACTCTCTCAGCCTATTCTGACGCAATGTCTATCCTCTGGACTGGATCCTTTAACCCAGTACCTTGCGCCTAACCATTGAGTCACTCACAAAAGTCTCCTACCAGTTTCTACTAATACGACAATCATGTTTTCGTGTTATGGAGCAATACCGACCTAAATCTGATCGATAACCAGATATCACGTGGAAACCACTGATGTATGAATTTGGTGAAAGTCAGTAGCGCATTCTGAATGCAAGAATAAACTGAATTTAATAAACGACAACCCAGTCAGATCAAAATAACCCGAAGATAAATTCGAACCGGTTGACGTGGTCGAGCAGCTACATCTGAAATACCATGTTGGGATCCACGAGATTCCCACACACCATGGGTGGTGAACAGCAAGTGGTATGACTCAGTACCGAGCTCAATGGCCTTCTGGTATATGAAATCCTTCCTGTTCGTTATACTTGTGCAACTTATTACCTCTGATTTGGTCTGCTACTATTTCTTGTTCTCCCGTTCTCTTATTTGCAGACGGTGCTGTAAGGTGGCAACGAAAGCGTGAGCACGTCGATGCAAGGTTAGTGGTTTCGAACCTTAAGGTGAAACTGGATCAGTCAATTGAGCTTTTCCATAAAACTGAGAACCAAAGCTGTGTCGGGCAAAATATCCACGAAGACTGTTGATGTTTGACCCCTGGTATCTTCGGGGTATTGTTGAAACTTGGTGGGAGATGTGGGGTATTGGGTCATGCGGCTGAGCTGATCGAGCAGGTTTTGAGTTTAAAAGGATTAAGGTAGCTGGGATATGTACATATCGTGTCTCTTTCCCTCGATTTGAGCTATTATCTGAGGCGGATAATTTTCGGATTAGCTGAAGGCGATCGGTTCGCGGGACCTGGTGAAGATAATGCCAATACCCTGGCCAGTCGATTGTATTGAGTAGATCTAGTTGAACTATCTAACTGCTGTGTGATAGGTGTGGCAAACGTGGGATATTCTGCCGTCCGCATTCTTCCGTTTCGCTTTAGTTCTTCTGATTGGTGTTCTTAGTTTCTCCATTTTTCGGTTATGCGCCTCAGTGTTCAAAAGCGCAGCTCCTTAATTCTATATCGATGCCTTGCTTATGACGAAATGACTGTATTTATTTGTCTGATTTTCACACTTTAGCCGTTTGTAGATACTTTCCGAGACAGGTAGTCTTTTTTGCATGAATGAACATAGATTTGCACGAAATCAAAACCGGGGCATCAAGAATGGTGAACATGTGATTCTTGCCTTAAGCATAGACTTTTTATTTTGGGGAAATTGACCCGATGCGTGAAAAAAGGTGGACATTTTCGTGCTAAAATGTTCTTCAAGAAGAGTGACAAATGAAAAGTGCAAATCGAGTGGTATGGATCGAGTTAATTGGATTGCAGATTTCAAGATGAGTATACCATGGACCGTGTTACCATAGAATTGTGGTCCGAGCGAAAAAAAAATTAAATTCATCTAAACAAGCAAAGTCCAAAAAACGCTGCTCGTCAGACTCAGAACGTGAGAACATAGGCATATTTCTTTCTGGCTTTGTCCTACTTCTAAATTCAATTCCTGAAATCTAAGGGTTGATTTGTCATATTGACTTATCAGTTTCCACCCTATGATATTATTATTAACAGATTTGAGCTGTAGAATTTGTAGTTTCCTCACGTAAACCCGTGAAAAGATCTTGATATCCACTTCCCGTTTCGTGCTTTGTTTCTTACATTATAGTGCAAATACTATTTAGATTCTGCTCGGTAATTAATTGTTTTTTTGTTTTAATGAAATAAGCTGGTTAGTTATCTTGACGGATATCTACGGACTCGCAATTAAATACAAGTTCAGTGTGGCTAAGCTGCGGACAAAGCGGCTTTGCACCTTTTTTTATCTTTTATTTCCTTATTTATGAAATGAAAAGACGGGCACATTATTTCAGAAAACGGGTCCGCTACCATTAGACCACACGACCGCTCAATAGTCGGTGATTTTGTGATCGCGCGTGGGGCTGGTAGGTGGCAGGTTATCTTTCTATAGCGCGGCGACTGATGGCAGTTGTCGTCTAAATATTCACGACCCTAATCGTTTTTTGAACCGCAGTCCGGAAATAAGGAAATATTTTTTCCACCTATATTTGACCGTCGCTATTTAACAACGAACTATATTATTAAAGACGATTGGACAGAGCAACTTTGATGAATTCGATCCGGTTGATTGGTTGCGAAATTCATCCGGAGAAATGTGCTTTTATGTACCGTAATACCACTGAAGCTTAAGTGCAAGCCACATCAAATTGCTAGTGTCGGCCGGCATCTCCCTCTGAGCAAACGCCCGAATCGCAACCCACGCACGAATGCACCAATTACCTCGTAGATTTATCGCCATTCGTCGGATTACACTTGCTTGATCTAAAGCGTTTACGTTGATTGTCATTATATGTGTATAAGCCTCGCACACAGATGTGCACACGGTGCGCGGGAATTTACTTATAGCACTCTGTGCCAAGAGTTTGCGGCCACGGTTCCGCCCGAGAGAGTGCGAATTAACTCCGAGTAGGACGATAAGAGATAAGGATTACCACTCACGCTTGAGGAGTGAGAGGTTGCAGAATATATAGATTATATTCTATGACCACTTACATATCAGCCAATAAGATTATATGTTGCTGCTGTCACCTAGAGAGTTGAGTATGATCTCGCTCACAGAAGGTACATTCATAATCATAAAAAGACATTGCTCGACTGGAGCGCGAGGCTATACTCTAGAGGAAATCTATATATTAAGATATTGACGCTATATATAGAGGATGAGCGAGAGTGAGAGCATTGCTCCACACACTCTCGGACCAGGTGCTTTCATTATAAGCCAACATCAGGATATTCGAGAGGAACGCGCACGCTATCGCTGGTACGAAATCGCGCGCCGCTCCTCCGAGGTCGCCATTGGGCCCCGCAACTGTGGATGCGCCTATATATATATATCTATGTATATATTAATCTGTCTATTAATGTATCGCCAAAGTGAAGCATGTCGTTCATAATATCGAGTAACTATCAAGACAGAAAAAAGGGTCCGAGAAATCAGTCGAACCGCACGTGAGTGATTCTCGGGGCGTTAGGCTGCAAGTGCGCGCTAGACTACCGCGTGTAATATAAAATATGTGTATCCTAAGATGTAGCTGCCAAGCCTATATAGCGCGAGCTGTGGAGAGCTGGACGCCTTCGCCGCTGTCTACGCACACTCTCATATATCCAATCGACCTCGTGAATTCCCACGCGCGGATGTATAGTTCTTATTGTCTATATATTCTTATCTACACGCATATGTTTGTGAATATCTTATGTCTTTGGAGCCTGATTATCGAATAAGGCAGTTCGAGTTATATCGTAACTCTTCTCTCACACTCGCTCGACTATATGAACTGGAGATCATCATGCGAATACGACACCCATAGAAATATATAGGTACAATATTAACGTGGGTAGACAAAACATTGGAAAAAACAAATCAAAACCAAATATACAATTTGGCTCTTCGAATATAGACTCAAAGGAGTATTGTCTATTCCAATGTCGGCTTCTGCGCATATACTCGCAAGTCAGGTTATATATACGACACTCGAGATCGAGGTGGAACGGTTTTGCTTCTGAGTAATGCAATTG
>LUCM01003967.1:0-12150 GCA_008360955.1 Fasciolopsis buskii
CCATCTCTTGTAGTCCGTACCTTCTCTATTTCTTTTGATCCATCCCGTTTTGCGCTACCTTATGCTTTTGACTTATCCCACAATTCATCATTTCTAGTTTCCGCCTCCAGGAATCCAGTGGATGTTTAAGCCAATTCCTCTTGCTACTAGGACTCAACCTCCTTTCCTGTTTTTTTCTACGTAAAACATTGCTTGGCTTATTGTCCCCTTGAATCCGCAATTTCCTATAATTTATTTCGTTTTTCTAGAGATATTACGGTAGCCTAAGGCTTAAGAATTCATTTCGTTGGCTTATAGCTTGGTTGGATTTGTTAGTGAGTATGCTGATAATTCGGAGCTGCTAAGCCGTCCCCTGTATCGTTAACTCATTTGGTATCCCGAAGAACCAATCATCCGTCGCTGTTTGTGTGACCCGGGTATTTTCTACTTTCTCTCGCGGAAAACTTCGGTTAGCTTGGTGCCATTCTCATTAGATGCTATAGGGATATTTCTAGACGCTAGTTTAACCTCTTTTCCTGCCCCTTGGAAAACTAGCTGAACTGAACTAAGCCGTGTTGCTCCTGGGTGCCAGGACAGGATAACGGACTCCTTTGGATCATTGGACCAGACCCGGAGGGGCAGATGCAAGCACGTATTCCTGGACCACCAAATGGCGCGTGCCATTTTGTTCTTCGCAAGAGTGAAATTAACCGGGCCAAAGTAAGACTGTCGTGACTCAAGAACCATTCAGCATGCAAATCTTGTTCCCAAGAAGCAGGGGCTATCATGACTTCCTTGACGTGAGATTCGCGAATGTTGGATTTTTGGCTGTTCTGTTGGTGAAATTTTTTATAAAATTCTTAAGCAACCTCTGTTATCCCCCTATATACAAAAAACAGCCCGAGGTTTTTGGGTTCGGGACCTGTCCGTTTTTAAAAATAGATACCACTTACATACTTCAATTTTTGCTTCGACTTTCGTGTAAATTGTTTTGGCATTAATTCTTGGAGAGCTCAGTTCCTCCAAACGTTTTCCCGGTTTTTATAGTATTTCCAGAAAATACCAAGTGCGTCGTAGGTCTGACTGAATACGGGCTGTCTCAAAATTATCCTGAACAGCATTACGTGCAAAGTTGGCAAAAGATGGACGCATCCGATTTGCTCGGGAATCAGGGTGGAGGTTTGCTCGCTGTACTGCCAAAATGGGTGGGCTGAATGGGTGAGAGTCCGGTGCAAAAATGCCGCTACCGATGCTTAGCTGGAGAGCAGGGTAAACGACGGGACGAGAGCACAATCTTTCTGCCTACGTCGCCCAAGCCAGAAAAAGTGGTAGGTCACCGAAAGCAGATCGGTCAATGTAATACGATGTGGTAGGGGGAGCTCGAGAGAATGCGGATGTGGAGACAAACAGAAAGACAAACGGAAGCATGCATAACCGTTCAGCTACACCTTCCTCTATCCCAGTTAAACCAGCAACATCCGGAGAGTACACAAAAAAGAAGACTAAATCAGGGCCACAAAATATTGGCAAGACTAAGTCCAAGATGCCAGCAAAAATCAGGAAAGCTCAACTAGGAGTTCGCTGTCCGGGATGACCAGGCCTGAGAGCTTTAACTTAGGCCCCAGTCGATGAACCCTTGTGGGATATATGTTGGTCATGATGAACAGTTCATTCGGCACTCAAAGGACAGGCGCAAAGAGCACCGTAGACGAGTGATGAAAATCATTTACTCCCTGTTGGACCAAAAAGGATGCGCTGAAAGGGCAACTATCAGTCTATGCACTCTGGCAGAGAGAGGGCAGCGAGGTTCATTTTGGTTCAAATTTACAGGTGGTACAGCGAGAGACAGATTACTTGCTAGCGCAGTACCAACAGCCCCTGTGATCTGCGGCAGGTACCACATAGTAACTGGTGACCCCCTATATTAGCAAATAAGCAGCACGTCACGTGTGACTTGTTAGGAAGCCCAGAAGAGAATTACCCAGTACCTCACACGGGCAGAATTGTGGGAAGCGCCCCCAGAATTCCGATCCCAAAACAGCAGCGATTCCGCCGTCTTCACCAACGACAGTGATAGGCGAAGACACCAAAAGCTGCCGGTGTTGTACGTCAGGGGACCGCGAAATAAGACTGGCTGAGGGGCTCGAAACGACTACTTGCTTAATAACTATAAATGAGGGGAACCCGGAGGATTTCAGTCCTATTTTGCAGCACTTTTTGCACTGGTAGTTGCAACGAAAAAAGTAACTTCTCGGGTATCGCACTCCATGACCACGTCAGTGCAATAGGGATAGCACCCTGTGCCGAGAAAACAAGTTTCCATTGCTGCATGCCGAACTATGTAGTGGAAGAAACACGTGGTTTGGGCTTACAGCGGCTGCCGCTGACCATAAACTTCCTATATCTGCCACTGCCGAAAAGTGGTTGGCAAAAGCAGATCGCCTGTGAGTACGGTGAGGCAGAGCTTTTGCATTTATCACTCGAACAGCAACAAGGAGTGCAAACAGGTTGAAATGGTCATTCTTGTTCGCGAATTGATCAGCCACGTTAAATTTTAGGTTAAATTGTGCACTTGGAACATCTGAGTGTGTGCAGGCCAGCTACTAATTCCATCTGGGCGGTTCAATTTGGATTAAATATATAAAGCCCCAAATGCGGACCAGTAGCAGTATTGTTCCTAAATTTCCTGGCAAATGCAGTTAAGCAGGCCAACGCAATCCTCGTCGTGGGGGAACGCAACCTGTCACACAGACTGAGCGGAACAAATATTTCTCAAATAGTTACAATTAAATGCGTTGTAGGACTAGCCGAGGGGTACCAGGTGCAGATCTGGTGGCGGGTCTTTCGCTGCTGGACCTTGCATTTACAGCCCAGGTGTGTGGCGTCGCGGAACTCCGGTCCCCATCCCCGTTTGGCTATAATGACCAGGCAAGAACGAGAAGCATTCCGTGCTTGCGTCGTCCAAGCCTATTGCTGAATGGGCAAGGAACTTCAGTGTCACAGACTTGGCTAAGATCCCAGCCACAGGAACAGAGCCAACCTGGGGAACGCAAGATGGCGCTATTGTGGAGGGAAGATGCAGAATAACCAGTAAGTCTTTAGAGACCTACAGAATGAATTTGTGTCAACCCCAAAGATTCTCTGCCCTGCATATTAGTGCGTGATGAGTATCGTGCGACCAACAATCCAAATCCGTTGGTCGGCTAGTCCGGATTCTGAACAGGCTAAGAAAATGTGATGGTGCCCTGAGCTGCCATCTAGGAAATTCGGTAATATACATATTATTAGTAATACATAGGTATTGGAAATCAGAGGTGCCTTGGTGAAGGGCAATCATCGCAAAAGCAATAAGCCGGAGCAATCAATACTTAAAGGTATCCGAAAATGCCGGGAACCAGCCAAACTGGATACAGTGTGCAAAAGTTTGGAACGACACATTAAAGGTGAAAGAGGCCAGTACGAGCTTAAACTGGCACAATCTGCCAAGCGACAAACTAAAAGTTATTGCATCTGCGCGCAACCAAAGGTCCTAATTAGAGGTGGCGTCGCTTCGTTGAAAGCTGGAGGCCCGGTCATCACGGATGCTCAGACCTGTGCAAACGCGTTGGCTAAGTACTTTGGGGATGTTCACAGGGTTGATGGATTCCGGTGCCCTGGTGCCAGTTATCTCATCGCGCTTCACTGGAGACGTTTTCGTAGAGGAACACGGTGCCCTTAAGCAACTGGAGGTGTTAGAAATTCTGCTAAGCCAGATGACATTCATCCGGCCATCGTCAGACAGTTGGTGCACACCATCATGGGTTGGGTGTGCCAGTTATTCTACCTCCGTACGGACCAAACGATTAAGTGGTACAGTGGTTGTAGCTGTGCACATAGGAAGCTCGAGCTCCGTCATGGAAAGCTTCAGACCTGTCAGCCACAATAGCATTCCGTGAAAGTTGACGGTGAAGTTGATGCGGGCATATATCTCCTAATACCTTGCTGAGCTCTGCATGCCCTGCCCAGCCAGCCCGGCTCCCTGAAAAGTAATTTTTATCTTATTAACCTCTTGTGGTTCCTGAAAGAAGTCACTCAAAGTTCAAATGAGACTAAGCATATCGAAATATGCGTTCTTGACCTCAGCAAGTCGTTTGATTCAGTCGACCAGCGAATACTCCCAATCAGGTTAGACTGATTTGGTATCCCTGGTCAAGTGTAATTTGGACGGACTCATTTCTTACCAAGAGGATATTACGTCAGGATAGAAGACTGGTGCTCTATCGGGATTGACGTCACAAGAGGCTTTTAGTAGGTGCCGGTATTAGGGCCATCCACCTTCCTGCTCCTTATCAATGGCCTAGCCCCGGCCCTAGATTCAGAGAGCATTTCCTTTGCCGATGGTGTCAAAGAAATAGGGTCTATGAGGAGTTAAAACCGCGGCAGCGACATAGGGTTGTCCTAGATGGGATTGGCAGGTGAGACTTGACCCTAAACCATAGCAAAACTCATTTCTTATCACAAAACACCGAAAACCTCACAGTGTCCCGCAACCGGGGGCTGTTTGCTGCGGATGCTGTTAGCAAAGTTAGAAACCTGGAGAAGATGACGTCAGACTCTAAATGGGCAGGCAATAGCGCCATGGCAGCCCAAAGGGCCAGAGGTGAACTCAAATCAATCTTTTCCTGTAGTAATTTGGCGATGTTCGAACCTCTGAGCAAAGCTGTAGTAAGATCTCGACAGGAATGCAGTGTGCAGGCCAAAACATTTCCTGCGAGAACTGAGCTGAGGTGAGCTTGCATTTTGCGCTAGGGCTTTAGTTGTGCGTGTACGGGTAGTTCGTTGTGTTTCCGGGAGTTACGATCTGGTAAGTTTTGCCGTGCCAACCTTCTCACCTACCGAGTGCTGGGTCACGAGGTCTCCTCCTTCTGGCCTTGGATATCCGACCATTTGCACACCCTATAAGAGGAGCGTCGTCCCGGCCTACTCCAGAGACTTGTGTCGACAACTGGACCTCACAAATCCATGAATTGAACTTACCGTCTGATTTAATGCGACCTCATTTTGCGATTATAGTAGGTGCATTATTGTCCAGGTGGCGTTCCAGATCCGGTCCGGTCTTTCTAAATCTAATGCGTTTGTTATTTTAAGGACCAAATTGAGGAAAGCGTCGAAAATCAAACGACCATTTCGGCCAGGCTATGTTGTCGGGTAATAAAATCTACGTAAAACAATCCACTTCGATACTTGGCGATTCCAGTTAGGCTCTAATAGTCATTCATATCTAGGGCATGTTGGGTGCTGTCCGGCATTCCTTCAGCCGTTTGTCGTACAACGCCTTCATACTGGTATACATCACCCACGGGCGTCTACGATTACAGTTTGGAGGAGCGCCTACGTTTCGATCTACGGTTAAGGAGTTTACAAGGCTGCAGAAGATGCAGGTGACCGCTGCTCGCCTCGTGGAGCTTCGGGGACTCAGCTATGAAAAAAGTTTGCAACTGACCGGGTTGTTCCCAGCTTAAAGAGACATCATCAACGTTTTGCGCATTGTTCGCGGTTAATTGGAACCGCGGCTACGGGCTGAATTCCCACCCTGTGACTGTAAGCGAGCTGGAGGCTTACATTTTGAAGTGTATTGGTCTGTGGTGAGTTGTCGCTTGGCCCGTCGTGTTGACACCCTAGATTTCTGCTGAGTCTTTGCGCCTTCTTGACGCACACCACTCCACCCCGGAGGGTGCCAAAAACAATAAAGCACGGCTCGTAACGATAAGTGAACTCAATGAAAGCTTGGGCAGACATCTCGAGATACGGTGATCTGAACGAGCTTTGGAGATAGAAGGGGCCGCCACTAACGGAAATTTCCCCAAGCTGGTTCACTTCATCCAAGCTACTGGTAGGAATGCCGTAGGTGTGAGCGAGACGATCTGTAGAGCCGACGGTTCGCTTATCCACAACCTGTAGGTCCTTCTTGTACGCTGGGCGGAGCACCTTCAGACAGTTTAACTGATCCTCAGCGTCCATCTCCCCCGTAGCTATTCCATCGAATATCCGGTGATCTGTTACAATAGATCCATCAGCTGAGGGGAAGATTCTCAAGGAAATCCGACCCTTAGGACGTCATAAAGTGCCCGGCTTCGATGGCCTTTCCCTGGCTTTGCTCAAAGACGGAGGAATGAAACTGCTTAGAGAACCTTAAGTTTTGTTCTGGAAGATCTGGTACTCCAAGAAAGTCTCCTTCATAGACGGGTCAGTTGTTGTCCCCATTTTCAGGAGGGTTTTGCGCAGTGATTGCGCTAAATATAGACGTATTAGCCTAATCCCAATAGCATCAAAGCTGCTTTCGTTTGTCATTCTTTGTAGATTGCATAACACGTGAAGAGCACACTCTTGAAAAACAGGTTGGATTTCGTATGGTCGTAGATGAGTCGACCAAGTCTGCACCCTCAGACAGATGTTGGACCACCGTTTTACTTTTCAAAGACTAGCAATTTCGCTGTTCCCGAACATTCGCCCAGTCTTTGACTCTGTTGATAGGTCTGCACTATGGTACTGGTTTTTGAGAAATGGAGTACCTGAGAAGTATGCGTGGGTTCACGAAGAGGTGTACTGTGGTACGTCAGGTTGGGTTGGGGCTTATGGTCAGCTTTTGCCATCCTTCGTCGTTTCCACTGGAGTAAGGGTGGGCTGCCCTATATCCCCGTTTCTTTAACTATATCTTATGAAGGAAGCTCTGGAGTGCACTTTGTCATGAACCAGCACTCAAGTACCAGAACAAATCAGAAGACAGAGGGCCATCGAGTGGGCTTTCATCAACCAACCGACTGCACGTACAGGTGAAAATAGGTAAAAAAATCAAAGCGTGATATATCCAGATACAACGAATAATCGCCTTCGCACACGACTTATGGTCCATAACATTCTTCTCCGCTTACCAGAAATTCCATGGATAAGCTGCATTGGTTGCGTGGAGTTCGGCGAACAAGATAATGAAAGATTGATTGAGGAAGTGAAAATGATTGTCAAGCGTAGGTCTGCAGTGGTTGATTATGATGGGAAAAAGTTCTCATGTTGATAATGTTGTGATGATCTGTAAACAATCGGATTAGCATAAAGTGCTGTGGAGTAAGTTGCAGACGTTTGGAATGCACAACAGATACAGACAGGGAACGATTTAGCAGTGCTCTAGGTTTCATAAAATCTTTTATGAACGTCCTGGAAGGTGCAAATCTCCATAGTTCTTAAGGGAAGAACTACGCTTCACCATTGCGCAGAAAATACGGACCTTGGGTCTTCAAGGCCAGAGTGACGGCTCTCCAAATCCTACCTTTTTGATGCTCCGTTTGCAATGCACTGGGAGTTATAAGCAGTAGTGTGGCCAACAGCTATACCCTTTCTGTGAAGAAACGTGCGAAGTTCTTGTGACATGAAAGAAGCGCCGCGGCCTGAATGTATGCAAACAAGCATGCCTAAAATGGCAAATGAATGAGACAGTCAATAACAGCGTAAATGGAAGTCCTAGAACATGGAAAAGCAAAAGGGAAGCGAGAGGACTTATCGACGATTGTTAGCAAAAATTTACTAGATGTAAAAGATGGAAGTGGTCCTTTGAAGTCTATGCTAAATCCCTCGAAAGGTTGGGTTGCTTTGATTATTGGTGTTTATGATGGTTTGAGAAACTTTGCCTTTACCTCCGCGCAAATTCGACAACGAGGTAGCATGCCTATTACTTCTTGGGCAGAAAACGATAGGTAAAGTTTGTGGATGACTTTCGGGTGGAAAAGACGCATAAAGCTGTTACAGATCAAGTCTGGGAGAAGTGGAAGAGCAGAAACGTTGGGATAGCGTATCAGCCATAGTTGTCGCATCCTTGGCGGTAGACGTCCTACTAAAATGCAGAGTTTCACGCACCATCGTTGAATCCTCACGTTTTTAATCCTTCTCGATTGGTTGCCGAACATGAACGCCACCGGCCGTTGGTCTATTACCAGTCGGAAGTGATTGACAATTGAATAATGGCGTCACGTTTTCGGTCCTTCACGATGGCGTAAGCTTCCGTTTCTACCGCAGAGTGGAACTTCTCGATTGGAGTCAGCGTCCGAGAGAAAAAGCCACCAACCTGCCATTGTATTTAAGATTCACCGCGGTCGCGATATCTAACTCATCGGTCTCGACAACTAAGGGATCGCCAGGTTCAGTAGTTGCCATAACTGCATTCTCTGTCTCTTTCCTCACTGATTCAAAAAAACGACGCATGCGGGTAATGGGAATATGCGGTTTTTGATAATCGGATGCGTTTTATCCGAAAAATGGGAGATCCACTAGTAGTAGTGCGCAAATATCCCGTTCTTGTGCCTTAAGGTGTTGGACAAGGGATAGCTCTTTAATAGGTTTTTACCCTTTCCGGATCATGTCTTATGTAGCCGTTAGAGACTGTAAACCCCAAAATCTTTATTGTTTCCGCAGGAATCGTGCTTTTAATTTTATTAAACATTAAACGGTATTTCGTTAATAGTTCCAGGAACCGCCATAAATGCTGATCTTGTGCTTAAGAATCGCAGCTGCAGATCACCATGTTGTCCACGTATGCAAGGACACCGGATAGTTGTTCCTTATTGATGATGTTGGTTATCGTTCTTTGGAAGCATGCAACGCCGTCGGTGACGCCGAAAGGAGTGCGAAAAAACTGGTATAAATTTCCGCATGCCTCGAACGCTGTATATTTTCTTCCTTCGTTTTTAATAGGAATTCGGTGGTAAGCGCTCTTTAGATCGAATGTGCTGAACGCTCCGCCCTGGGAGATCTCTTAGATCAGCTGGTCCATTCTTAGAAAAGGATAAGCGTCTAGGGTAGATGTATCGACTTATGATGTGACTGCAGCCGACAACCATGCGTTTTTTGTCGTTCATTGGATGTCACTAAAACTTGAGCTCTTCATGGAGACTTTCACGGCCGATAATACCCGCACTCATAAGTAGTTAGGTATAAGTGGTTCCTTTGTGTGTGGCTGTAACGTAACAATGCCCGCGTGTGACACTTGTTAAAGATGTAGAAGCCGTCATAATACGACTTTGGGACGGTATGATTCTCTAGTGATGTTTCTGAACGAGCTCCTGGGAGATAACTTTCCCGGCTTCCTGTATCGATAAGCGTCCGCAAAAGGATACCGTTTACGTCTACCTGAGTAACTATTTTGGACAAGCAGTGAGAAGCAGCAGCGACCAATACAGATGATAGGGCAGAATTAGATGCTGACGCAAATCTTCTACTAGACAGAGACGGTCGGCACACTCTTTGGTAATCTACCCTTTTATCACAACCCTTGCACATAGAGTCCCGAGGATAGGGACCAGAATCACAGAAATGTTACCAGTAGCGAGGACAGGATTCTTTCAGTGCCAGACGATCCCGTCATATCATCAGGACCTTGGGGTTCGGAGCAAGGTGTAGGTATTATGCTACCCCGATATATCAGTTGTTTTGGTGCAGCGTTCAATTGTTTGACTAACTCGAATGCTCTTTGAGGATCGAGAATATCTTTCTCGAGAAGCCTCTGGCGTACATGGTTTGACCGTATACCGCGTATAATAACATCTCGAACCACTTCCTTGCGGTACATTTTCGTCGATACAGATTTACAACAGCAATCTTTGGCTAGATCCATTAACTGTTCCAGATGTTGCATAGTATTAGGTAAGACGTGCCTGGAGATTTCGCTTTTTTCGCTTGACATAGTGACGTTCGAGAATGTAAACGGCATTTTCAAAAGCAGTACATTCCCTGACTTATTTATAAACATTTGGAGACAGGAAGTTGATTAAGGTGTCCAATTTATTCGGATTTAGGGCTTCCATAGAGTTGAGAAAGATGTTGAAGGTTTGATACCATTGAATCCAGTAATCTTCGGCCTCTGAAGAACTTAGGCCAGCATCGAGTCTTTCCAGTCGGAGAAACCTATCCATTTTATTGCTTAGTCGATTAACTTGTCACAAACTAGCATTCCAACACCGGAGTAAATCAGATGACAGAGGACCTTTCAGTAGGCTTTAATCAACTAATCAATTGCACATATAGTCGTCTTCTGACTGAGATAATCGCTCTACATTGTATTCGACGACTTGGACACGTATTGCATATGCTCGCCCATCGTCTACCTTCTCGTGCTGTTTTTGCACGTGCTGGGCAAGGTTGGGGGAAGCGACTTGGCGGTCAGGCTATAATTTGGCCTAGAGGTGTGGATAGTTTCGCTTCCATTTTGGTCTTGGTTGGTGCTTGCCAGCTTCCTGATTGGGGCTTGAGAGATGACGATTGTTGTTAGTTGGAAACGCTGAGAAACATGGCTCCGAACCAAAGTCGGTGTTTTAGAACGGTGCTGTAGAACTCATCCTCCCTAAAACTAATCCGAAAACAACCGAAAACTCACAAAATGTATATGGTGAAAAAACAGTTGTTCTGTTATGGTTTATTTTTCCCCTATTGTTTGTCCCCCTCTGTGTAGTCTCATTGACGTGTTGTTGCGTTGGCCCCATCAGTGTTTTCAAGTCGGCGTAATATGTATATATATATTATATATTATATATATTATATATATTATGTTATATATATATTATATATAAATATATATATATATATTTCGACTGTACAGTTAGACTATATTCCGTGTGTTGGCTACCGCGGCATGTTTTCTTTCCCGCCTCTATGGATGCACTGTTTACGTCCCTTGCATATTCCTTTTTCCTATAGCGACGTGCAACTCAATGAGAAAAGCAGAGCTTAGTGAGGTTTGCCCCGCTATTTAACGCTGCAAGATAATGATGATCCTCCCACTGTTCAGTCGACTTGTTCCATGTTTAGATTGCTTGTGCTTGTGCATGCTTGGGTGTGTGATTGTCTCCGTGTAGGTGACTCGATCTTGCTGACCGGCATTCCTTAAGATTGCTCCCCACTGGACGCAACCATGGGCCGTCTTCTTGTTGGTTGGTATGTTTTGATTCTCGCCTCATTTTCGTTTTCAAAGGACGCACTATCCTTTGAGTACCTTTGGGTATGATTTTATGGAAGTTCAATCTTTAGAACAGGTTAAGGTGGTTGGACCATGTTCTACACATCCCCACGGAGCGACTGCGTCTTTGTACGCTGTTCTGCGAGACAGTCAGTTGTTGGGAGGTGGTTCAAGGTGGCCAGTCTATGAAATCGGACAAAAGTATGAGGACTTTAACAAGTGGACTGGGTCATGTAGACGCAGCTAGAATACCGAGTTGAAGTCCACGAGATTCTCCCAAGAGGTGGCTGGAGAAATATGCAATATGGCTAAGTGCCACAGTCAATAGCATTCTTGCATTTAAAACCTCTTTTCTATGTAGTTGTTCAACTTATTGTTCCGCAGTCAATTTTTCACTGTTTTCCGTTCCTTTTCCTTCCGAATAGATGGTACTCCGAGATAGCAACCAAAACTAGAGCGCTTTGGTGACCTGGTGTTCTGGCAAATTCACCATGCACGTAGGCCGTTTGGGTTGTTAAATAAAGTAGTCGGAAAAGACGGTCTGGAAATAGCTAGTGGTGCAACTCTGTTCTCATGTTCGTGAACCCTGTGGTTACAGCCGTAGTCTGTGCCATTCAACTACTCGATTGAATAGGATGATCAGTCGGTTCATTTTCCCTTCTCTGGTCACACCGCTGTCCGTTACCGAAGTATTGCGCGTAAAATCGGTAATGAACTAATGTGGTTGCTATACTTATTTGCAGAATACGCTTTCGTCAGTGGTACATTAAAGCAAGAGACAGCAGCATTTTCCGTGCACTCTGGGTTGTGGATGGTACATATTCTAGTTAAATATGTTTCTTCCGGTAGCATGATGTTCAGTTATTTTCGAGGCATTTGAGGTCACTGACTTAGACGTGCTTGATAAACCTGAGTTAGCTCACATTTTCTCAAGCCTCGTCAGCCTCTGCATCCGGATTCCTCCAATGTGCGCACATTAATTCCGACTGGCCAACAGGCGTGTCTGGCTCTGACAGTGGACTGACTCACTTTCGATTGATGTCTGCTGCGTGAGTGAAACACGAATTCAGGATTCGAGTAGAGTAATTCAACTAACTGCGCCAAACGCCTCGTCAAGATATTTTTTTCGCACTTCAAGAGACGAGGCGGCTCAAGCTGTGGGTCAATGTGGTGTAGGAATAGTCTTGAGTGAG
>LUCM01003968.1:0-63288 GCA_008360955.1 Fasciolopsis buskii
GGGACTAACGAGGTAAATGAGTAAAGGTTGGGCATAGGTAACTGGCAGGATTCGAACGTCAAGTATGACAAAACTGAATGCCGCATGCATAATTGGGCTGAAATCCGCATAAATAGACTAGCTGTGTACGTGAGATATCGCTCGGTTGCGGGTTTTGCATATTCATCTCACGAAGCGTCAATTTTCTACTGCATTCCTATGGCTGTTGGAATGAGCGGACCGTGGCTGAGGTAGGCTCGAGCCTTGGACATACACGTTTACATCTTCTGACGAATTCCCATGTTTCGACAGGCAGCTTCGTGTATTGGACATGATGCAATACCCTGTCACGGTATTAGACTTAGGGAACGATCTCAATCATTCTCTTGCCTTTTTCTGTTTCGGTTGCTTGACAGAAATGTTACAAGTGACTTCCTTAACAATTAGTGGTAGCTCCACAAGATTCAGTCCTGCAGAATCAAAGCTGATAAGGCGCACTTGCAACGCATATTACCAAAGCTTTGCAGCCCAATCCTGATTTCTCCCTCAGTCACCTGTCCCAGTCCCGTGCAGGACCACTGTGCACCCCGCTGTCTGCCAAAAACTAACAAAATTACTGTTGTCTTGAGAGATTCGGGTTGGTCTTATCAATGAAACAAAAACTCATCTCGAAGTTACCCACTGGGTCTAAGTTAGATTCTTATCGAAGTGTCCCCTTATCGATGATGAACAGTCAACCGGACGCCCAAGGCTTATCACTGTCCAGCAAAATTCCCAATGGTCTGTCCCCGCGGGCCGTCGGTTAATCCCAACGCACATCATGAGTCATGGCTCGCACACCCCAAGTCCAGCTCAAAGCACTCAAGTGCCGCCTTGGCGCACTCCCGATGTCTTATGATGTCAATGAAATTGGCCGGCCACTTTCATGCCATGGTGATAAACAGCAGTGCATTAGAGGTAGATATATATGCTCCAATGTCAGGATCTCTGAATTGTTCGTGGAGCACTATTGCAGGACGGGAGAACCCACTTCATTCCAAAATGTGCCATATTCATGCCGTGAACGTCTAACTTCAAATCATTTCCTTTTTCCTTCCCACCCCTGCGCCTGGCCAAACGTTTCCTATAGCCATTTTTTTCTGCTGACCTACCAATTTTGGCCAAAATTATCGTTCATCTGTACAAACTCCTGACGGCATATGACCCTACAATGTAGTGCACCTCCCAGGGACCTCTCGCGATACTGTGAATAGCAGTACGTTACTCACCCGGGCGTAGTTTGATCAATACAAAAATGCGTCAAATGTTCACGCAACCGCTTATATAATTTTGCACTTCCACCCTCCCAAATGGATTTACTACTAACCCTGGGGAGCACGGTCTAAGAACTACTAGCGAGTTTCATAACTGTCCGCATGGGAACAAAGGAGCGTGTCGACCTTTCAAGCTGCTGATCATATATACTCGTTCTATCACGAACAAAATACGTTGCATACGCTGATGTGCCCTAATAGAAGGTCAAGACTTCATTTTTAACTGGATACTGGCTAACCTGTGTTTTTCGCTATAACTGGTTATTATCATTTCTTCAAAAACAGTATTGGCCATCGAGGATAGACCCAATCTGTCATGCCTTACACCACGCGCAGTAACACTCGACTTGACTTTGCCACTGGTACTGACCAAATAAAATAAGCGTACTTGGATGTAATGTGAACTGTGCAGTCCATGGGAAGAATTCCATAAAACAACGGATTATTCTTTGCTGCTTCGGTTAATTCGCATTGTGTGCAACGTAAAACAGTACTTTGACGGTCTTACCCGCGTACATGAACTCGATGCCAACAATAATTCTTATAAATTAGAAAAGTTGATTTAAAAAAATTGCCCACAAGCCCCACCTAAATTTTGCTTGTCATCTATCAAAATGCATATCGGAGGGCTATATATACATGCCAGAAGCTCTTGATTCCTTTTTGCGAATTCATTGACTAAGAAAAATTCATATTCCTCATGTGGTTTTGTCTTATGCAACCTAGGACACTTGCTCAGAATTAAACTTCAGCACTCTGAAATCTGTTCCTACAGTGTCAATACGAAAGTCTCCCACCGAAAAGGTTTGGGCGCCTTACCTCCAACAGCTCTCATATTTTGAGGGCCTGATTTTACTATCATTTTACCAGTTTATTTAATTTATCTACCAGATATTCTTGACATTCCTCCTCCTGGTGAAATACCCTTGTTATCGCACCAATCCAAAATAAGAGGTTTCGCTTTGGCCCAGCCAGCCACAGATCAGTACGCGCTACCCCGGTTGTATCGAGTAACATGCTTACCAATCATCTACGCAGCGGAAATCTCAGTAACAAAGATCGGCGTGGCTTTTCCTACTCGCCAAATAGAACTGGTTGGCTCGTGACACAATGCCATTCCAGGTTTTCTTGACATACCAGTACAATCACAACGAATCTTTACATTGTCCTTTTTAGCTTGCAACACAATGTCACATCTTTTTCGACTCTTCCAGCGGTCATTGTTCCTCTTCTTGGGAATAGTCTGCATATTATTGTAGGTGATTTCAATCATGCATCTACCCTACAGTGTTTGATTCGATTGTCATATGAGTTTCCCCACCAGAGGCGATTCCATTTCAGATAGGGTCATTGCCACCACCCTCATTTATTTTTATGAAACTGCGTGCTCCAATTTCAAGTAGTGGTCATTGTCTGCTTCTGTTAAGGCCCAAGATATACTCTAGGTCAGCTTTGTATTCCTTCAAGCAAACATATCAAATCCGAGTTCACCTCCGTACCCTTTCACGCAACAACAGTATTCTTCTTCAGAAATCCCTGTCATTCGAATCTAGCTGTTTCTCTTTTGAACCCCTGCTCAGTGACAATGTCAAACGTTTCACAGAGACAACTAAAGCAACCTTTGATATCTGCTGCCCCACAGAAAGACTATTCGTCTTAAATAGCGGTATCTCCATCTAGACATTGAAATCTCTAAGAAGACGCAGGGAGCACTTCTACAAATCTCGTAATAACTGAAGCTTGCGGTATATTTCCACCCAAATAAAAGCTGAAATCCAATGCATCGACACCACATTTGCCTGCTATCTGTTGAGAGGTAACATCAATGGAATCCTTTGGCAAGGCATTCGACTGTTGTTAGTTGAAAAAGAAACATGCGAAATGTTATGCGGATGTTGACAGCACTGATCATGCTCTCACACATCCTTCCACTTTTGCCCCAGTCATATTTGGACAGGGTGACCATGTGACAGTTACAAGGTTTTCTAGGGTAGAGGCACCCAACCTTCTCGGCACCACTGAAACTACCGTAGGGTTTCGTCCTGAAAATCTGTCACCAGAAATTTTAAGGTATGGTGCTGTCGCTCGGCGGATGCATTTACTTCTCTGATTAACCCATCAATAAGCTCGTCTTCTATCCCAGACCGTTGGAGACGCGGCATTATTTTCATCCCAAACTGAAGCAGTTCCACTGCTTTGGCCTATCTTGTTGCAGGTTACGCTCATGAGAGCACAGACACTGCATCTTTACGACTAAATTTTATTTTACGATTTCCACTGCGCCATCTTTGCGTAAATTTGATCTTGCCTTGCGCATGGCTCTCATAGTTCGAGAAATATACCCATTATTATTAATATTAATAATAATAATATTATTATTATTATTAGAGCCTTTTCGCCCCATCGCCTTAAAACCTGGTTTTGGACGGAGAGTGTGCTACAATAAAGCGCCTTCTATCTTCTGTGTGTCCTCCTGACGATCATATTTGGACAGGGTGACGATAAGACAATTACAGGTTTTTCTGGGGAAGCGGTGCCCGGCCTTCTCCGCACCACTAAAATTACCATAAGGGTTCGTCCTGACTGTCTCTTCCCAGACTTTTTAAGGTGATGCTGCCGCTCTGACGGATGTATTTACTTTTCTGACTAACTCGCCATTGAGCTCGTCTTCTAACCTTGACCGTTGCAGGCCCGTCACTATTATTTCTATCCCAAAATCTATTAGTTTCCCTGCTTTACCAAAACTTTTTTGCCCCATCACCCTAACTTCTAGTGCTAAACCGACAAAGCGTGCTATACTTGAGCGCCTGTGTTCTTCCGTTTTCTTCTGACGGCCGTCTTTAGTTTACCTTTATATCTAACAGATCCACTTTGAACGCTGTCGCCTCCCTCATTTTCCACATTTGTAAGTCCTTAAATGCTTCAATGAAATCTGTGTGTCGTGGTTATTTAGACTATTCGGTGGCATTTATTAATAATAGTGTACGTTTCTCGATTTGCGAGAGGCATGCGCAAGGCAAGATCAAGCTTTTGCAAAGATGGTGCACAGGAAATGCGAACAATATAAATCAGAGGGAGAGAGGGCGAGGGCGACCTTAAGCAATTTGAAAAGTTTGCTTCTGTACATTTCTCGACATACGAGAGTCATGTGCAAGGCAAGATCACAGTTGGTCAAAGAATGCACGGTGGAGACACGGAAAGCAGAAGCCGAACCTACGATCCAATGTGGTTTCGCTGCCAAGATCTCAACATTCAATGTGAATTGCTGAGCACGAGGTTTCGAGTTTTAAATCAAAGCTAGATAATAGTTCGCGCCGATTAGGTCGCCCGTGAATTCATCGTTATGAACACCCTGTACAAACCTATGAGGATTGCGAAGGCTAATACACCGCTCCAGCGTGAGGTACTTGGTCATCAAAAACGAAGCACCCCGCCTCCCTCAGCGCGGAAATCACTGAGGATCCCTGCTATCCTCGTACACCACCGAACCCATGCTCACGATCACAAACCCCAAAACGCCCTCTTAAAAATTAAGTTGACTTAGATAAGTCACTTCCTTCACCTCCCATCCAAACTCTATGTAAAAAATGCACCTTGAACCATTGATCTCAGGGTGCAAGTCCCCACTGCAGTCATCTACAACCCTATCTTCAAAATCCCAGGGGAAATCTGCAAGTGATGAGGTCATTATGGTTAGAGCATCCAGCCTGCCTACTCTACCCCTCGCTCCTAAAGCTGGTCCTATTTATCCGCTCGCCCCTAGACCCCAACCCACCCAATACACCCCAAATTTGTCATCGAAAAGGAAGCTACCGGTGCTATCCACGCTCAAGAGGCCACAACACGCACCTCGTATCACACAACTAAGAAAAGCTGACCCAAATTTCAGCACCATATTAATAAATAAACCAACAAACCCTGGAACTTCATACGCACCAAGATATCGAAGGCAGACTAGATCCTTCAAGTCCCCGATTTTCCACATTTCACACTCCAAAACAACTACACAGGTTCCCCTAGGTGAACAACCATTTGGCCAAACTCGTAACTCTCCTCAAACTATTTGGGAAACCGTCAGGAACCACTCTATCCCGCTGCACCCAGCTCCATAGCAAACCAAATGGGTGCCACCGAACATACAACGGAACAAAGTGTATTTCAGACCCGAAAACCGTAAAAACCGTGTCAAATATTGACGATGTTTACTGGCTTCCCCTGATTATCGGTATCTTCCATATACCGTAACAAGTCCCCCATTTCATAATTTGGTGCCTTTTCTGCCAAACCCATTTTTCTCCCCAAACTACCCCCCCTGCCCTGCCTCGCACGCTAAAAGCCCACCCTACTCTCACTGTGTAACTGAATGTGCGATGGCAAACATGACCACGTCGGAAATATCCCGTGTGACGGAATGCAAAATGGACGGATTACATTCTCCCGGCCCACGAGTGAATAACCCACCAGAAGTTATGCCAAACTCGCCTGACAGGTCATCTACCGTCCGCTTCCAGTCATGTTGCCCTGGGCCGACGATTCCCCATTCAAATGATGCAACACTCCTCCAGATATACGCGGCTCCAGATAAAGCATAATTGGTTGAAACTAAGAATGTTGACTCTCCCCAAGACGGTCAACAAACGAGAAATCGAGGTTCATTCACCATGACACCCATCAGCGGAAAGGGCTCCTCATGAAAATTTTCGGCACTATTGTTAAATGCACGCTCCATATTAAAAAAAATTAAATATATCCGTCTTCTCACAATCTCGTCGAACTTTGGTTTCATACTTGAAGTGGCTCAATAACCATACTCCTGAAAATGCCATAATGATTCCCGGCTATGAATCCTTCAGGAAAAGCCGTGAAGCACAGCGTGGATGTGGCTCCCTCGCACATTTCAGAGAACCTGTAACAGCTACTTTGGGCCAGGATACCATGCCAAGCACAGTCCAAGATTGTCTCTGGGTTAGAGCTGAGATGGGCGATCAAGGCCTTTTCTTTGGATGGATCTACTGACACCCTAGCTATTGTCAAAACGGCTATTCGATGATAACACAACAAATGAATACTGCCCCTGATCTGCCAAGTCCCAAGCGTCTCGCTGGAGATTTGAATGCACCCGGCATATGCCGGTCTACGATTTCTGCCCCAAATTATTTGCTACGGATCCTTAAAAGCATCCGACAAGTAACTAACCCAACAAAGAACCTCAGTGTTCTTGACTTGATATTTACGATTGGTCTAACTGACGTTCAAAAATCTACTGAATCTAGTCTACATGGGTGTGATCATTTGCCTGCTAACTGTTCAACTACATTGCTCCTCCTGAATAGGCATGCCTTACCTAACCTAAGGTCTTATTCCAGAGCTGACTGGAATTGCCTACCTACTCTAGTTCGTATTTCCAAATGGGACGCATTTTTCTATCAATAGAAGTACAACCGGCCGCTGATCAGTTCTGCTCCAACCTGCACAATTGCCTAGATGCCATTACTCCGTCCCATAGGCTAAGCAGGCCGCCCAAAAGAACTTATCGTGACGGAATACACTATAGGCTCGCTAAACTGCAGCGGGTCTTTTCAAAGGCGAGAGATTTTTCGGTGTTTCTGCAAATGAATCGATTAACTAAAACTAGAGACAGTACTGCACTACAGAAGCAAAGAGCAGGAGCTGCAGGCTCTAAACCAGCAAACCCAAACGCAGCACTGGCAAAACTGCTTAAACACAGAACTACTTCTGGGTCCTCAGCTACTGAAGTCCCGTATATCATTCAAAACAGGAGACTGCAGAATCTTTTTGTGAATTCTCTGCATCTGCTATGGAAACGATAAAAATCCCGCCACCCCATGCCAATCTCGCTTAACTACAGAGTCATACTCAACAGTCATATTTCTTCCGAAAGGCGTAGGCCAGCTGTTGGTGAAAACCAAAACTGGCTACCACTCTGGACTTGATCCATTGCTTAAAGCTGCCTTTGCATTAGGTGAGAGCGATATCCCGATTTTGTTGACAAACATATTCAAATTATCCATTAAGTGCCACACCTTCCCGTCACCGTGGAAAACCTGTGATTATACTTGTTTGCAAAAAGGATACACGCTTTGACCCTGCAAACTAGTGCCCAATAAACCACACCCTTATGGTTTCCAGGATCATAGAGCGCCTGATTAAGAATATTCTTATAGCCTACTTTCTAGAACATAAACTTATTAACCGTGGACAGCATGGCTTTCTTCGTAAGAAATCCTGCGCTACTTGCACGACTGACTGCCTAAACGCTATCACTGAGACCTTGAGCATCGAGAGGTCGGTTATAGTAACCATTTTAGACATGATGAAAGCTTTTGTCAGGGTATCCCATCCTAGGTTGTTAAAAAACGGCATCCTACGGTATGGTTGATCAATGCTGTCGTGATTTCCGACTTATCCGTCATTTGGAAAGCAGATAGTGCAAGTAAGTGGCTCAATATCTGAAGCTAGATTAGCGTCCAGCGGTGTGCTCTAAGACAGCGTCCTGGGCCCCCTGCTCTTCCCGTTGTACGTTGGTGATATCTTCGATGTTATTCGAAACGACACCCCGATTCTCTTCGCAGAGGATAACAAAATTGCCTAGAACGTTCGCCCTGAAGCTTTAGAATCCACCATAGGTAACATATCACAAGAATTAGCGTCACTCAACTCCTGGGCAAACAACTGGATAATGAAATTCTTCGCTGAAAATGAAGCCCCATGGGGTAGAAAGGCATTGTACCCCAAGAGAATTCAAGTTTGGAAACACAACCATCCCCGTTAACTGCCACGTTGGCGACCCGGGCCCAAATCATTTCTGGAAATTAAACTTCTCGGAGCATGCTCTCGCACAAGTGGTGAAAGCAAACAAATTAGTGGGGCTTTCACATCGAACTCTGAAGTCGAACGAAAGCAAACTCCATCTTTTGAGAACCCACGTCGGACACATTCTGGAGCACTGCTCTCTAGTCTCCTCTAACATGGGGCAATGTGACAAAGTGGCGATTGAAAACGTTCGGCATGCATTTACCAAGCAGTTGATTGGCTACTCTACAAGCCTAAATTACGTGGAACGCTGTGAGTCGCTGAAAGTAGATCCCTTATGGCTCCGACGCATAAGAGTAAACCTGGTACTCCTTACCAATGTTATCACAGAGGACAGCTACTTCTCTGCACTTCGTGTTAGAAACCAATTCCAGTACTCTCTCCAAAATGCGGATTCCACTATAACTCTTCCAGTTCCAAAGACTTCCGTTAAAGCTAGCTTCTTTATTGTTAGATATTCGTCATTGTGGAATAAACTACCCATGAGCTGCACATTCTGTCACCGTTATCTACTGCATTTAAAAACGAAGTACGTACAGTTGTTACTGCACCCCCTCTCATTAATTTATACCACCCATACTCACTTGGAGATCTAGTGCATGAAACTGGATTGGGCTTCTGAAAATCGCATTGATGTCACCTTTTCGTTCATTGCGAAAGGAAAAATAAATCACCCTACTGATGTCATACACGAGTCAACCTAATCTCTTCCACTTCAAACAGAGCTGCGACATCAGCGCATGCCAATTATTTAAGTGCGGTTCTACGTCGGATGCATCTCACCGTTCGTCTGCCCGAAATATGGTACTTATCGCTCAATAGTCTGACTACATATCCATAAACCATATCGATATTACTGCGTACAGGATAGCTCAAACATAGCCCTCTCCCACCCACTCACCTTACTAATTCCAAAAGCTTGGCCAACGCACTTTGACAACCATGACCGCAACCGTCTTCTAAAATAAAAAAATATTCACTGTCATCCTCACCACTAAATTCCATTTTATTTTCTCTTCATGCAAATAATACTGGACCCCAGAAAACACCTTGTTTCTGACTAACACAAACGACACCGTCCAGACGAAATAGGGCAAACGTTTTAGAATTATTCTTTTCATTCCCAACGAGGAAGAATCGCAATCAATTGAGGCAATGTCTGGTGGACTCGTGTTGAGAAATGCTACCAGGGTCATTGGTCTATTGCCGAATTTCGCAGACCAGAATAGAGGTTGATGAAAAATGACGGTGCTCGGCTGTTTTCGCACATCAAGATGCATTGTAAACGTCAGTTGATATCAGATGTCAGTAAAAATGCTGTCTATTTGTTAGTCCGCTTTGTATGTTTTGACAGAGGAATTTTGGGAAGGGGCAAAAAGAAGCCATTACAAAATGGTGCACGTGAACGTAGAGGCTGCAGTGCTGTTTACCACTACGGCGTTAGTGGGTCGGTCTGACCGAGTGCTGGCTACCCAACCTGAGAAACACCGTTTGCGGGTGAACGCAGGTGTGATCCGCCAACCTAGCTGCACCCGCACACCGCTGCAGCCGAGCTGTCCGCCCGATATGACTGCCCCCGCACTATTTTGGTAACGCGGGTGTACTCATTGTGTGGAAGAAGGAATTCAAATATAGTATGGGTAGGGTAAGGGAGACATCGTCTTTCCAGGATTGGATAATCGCCAGAGCATGGGCACGTGTTTCTATTCAAACAGAAATATAGGGCCTGAAAGGGAGAAAATAGGAGGACGGCAGTTTGGCCTAGCTGCCGGATGCGGACCACAATGGTGCTTAAAAGAAAACGGATTCTTTATAATGGTTTATTTATGGCATACTTGTTCGTTAAAACTTTGATGATGCAGTTTAGGCTGTGGATCATTACACGCCATAGTGACCAACGCAATGTGGCAGGCCCCATCATTTCCCATTGGGAGGAACAATATGGGGCAGTCCAGCGTAGTATCGCAATTGTTGTTACCGTGGCCATTAATGAAAGCCAGTTACGATCTGATTATGATTTGCAGGTAGAGCACCATCTATCTGGTGAATTCTGCTGCAACCAGTTTAGACAATGAAGGATGATGGAAATTGTTGATTCTCAAGGACAAAGGCGTAGAAGAGAGATTACGGTTAATAGTATGAAAAAGGGAGACATAAAAGATGTAGAATCGGCGACCGGGTCATTCTGCACATCAAAAAGAAAATAGAACCGGTGGGATATAAAAGACTAGAGGCTAAATAACCAGGCTGGTGAGGTAGTAAGCACCCCTGTAGGGGAATTTAGATTTGTTCTTTCAGATAACCTGTTCAACTGAATGTTGACCGCCAAGCACGGTCGGCATTTGCGCGTAGCTCACACACGCTTTGCTCGCACGCTGCTCTCAAAGTTTACTCAACCTGCTATCGCTCCCGACTGTCTTCTCCTTGTATCGGTCAAGTGGCAGGGTTGCCAGTATTGCAGTCGTACCGAGCCAAGTGGGAGTGACGAAGAAGTGGTCACAAAAGGTTAATGGCCAGAAAGCGTAATAAGATTCACGATAAGACAATCAGTTCTATAAGAATTACTATATTGCTGATCCGTTTCATTCCTGACTAGCCTTCTAGCTAGCCCCAAGTGGTCCAAGCGGGAATTTCAAAAACGTCCTTTCAAACCCCGGGGCTTTAACCAGCGGGCTAATTCAGATCAGTGAATTAAATCCGCCAATGCTCCGCAAATGTGCAAATGATCTATTCCTTGTGATCCGAGCTTCTTCCCCTTTGCGAGCTATGCGAATATTCCCTATATTCTCTATCCCAGTTCTTTAGATTCTGCGTTGCATAAAATAACGCCAGATATTTATACCCTCATTTCTTTTTGGAATAGACTATTTTATGTTTTTTCTTGGGATTTTTACTTTCATTTCAAACTGTTTGGCTCCACCTAGCTCTCTTGAAGTCGGATAACAGCCGATCCCCATTGAATCTAAAGTACATGATCCGGAGTTACAGTATTTCCTTACTTCCAGCTTTTCAGCACTTACCGACACAAGAGTCGTCAGATTACGTAAGTTAATTTTACCAATACGCAGAACCTTTCTTTCAGGAGGAAGTAAGCTGGGCATTTACATGACTCATGTTAGACCAATTCTGAAAAAAAAATGCTATTTTATACAAAGATCCCCTACTTTAAGACCGCCAAGATAGTCTGGGACTTACTCATAGGCAGAGGTTCATCCTGTTAAACCCGGAGCCACTCAGGTTCCGCAGACTGAAACCAAGTGATATTTTACTTTCTGCAATCGGGCAACTCATACCGGGCATTGCCATTGTTACAAGATTTTATCAGCATCGTATACCGTCCAATTGCATGGTCCCCGACCCATTTTCAGAAAAAACACCGTTAAACTTCTCTCTAACCCAAAAAGTACTCATGCGGAATAAGCTTCCACATGGAATGCGATATTTAAAAATAGTCATCCTTCAAAAAGCTATAGCGCACCCTGAACATCTCTCAAGTGGTCTTCACAATTGATCCCTGTAGCTCACTTGACTGAACACCCAAGTTTGGTTTGGGATTCTGGGAGACACTGAGACTCGTTTCCACATCTTATGCTGAACTTTCGAACATTTTCGACGCGCCAATTTTCTTTTTATTCACGTAGTGAACAGCAAATAAAATCTTATTTGCACTTTCTGTCTTCATAGGTTTACACCCAGTTTCTGCCAGCGGTGCTTAGTACCTCACCAGCCTGGTTATTTAGCCTCTAGTCTTTTATATCCCACCGGTTCTATTTACTTTTTGATGTGCAGAATGACCCGGTCGCCGATTCTACATCTTTTATGTCTCCCTTTTTCATACTATTAACCGTAATCTCTCTTCTACGCCTTTGTCCTTGAGAATCAACAATTTCCATCATCCTTCATTGTCTAAACTGGTTGCAGCAGAATTCACCAGATAGATGGTGCTCTACCTGCAAATCATAATCGGATCGTAACTGACGTTTTTAATGGCTTATCGTAGCTTGTGATTCAGGCGTGACAGGGCATAATCACCCAAAGATCTTGCCACCAACATCCGTTCTTCCTTGCTTGTCTCGTAATGACTTTCTACAATAAATGAAATCATACGTCCACGATGACATTTACTCTAGTTATCCACATTCACATGCTACTACACCTGAGCCATTTTCATTGTTACTAATAAATGCTCGCTCGATATTAAATAAGGTGCGCACGCTGCGTCTGTTTGTGTATACACGCAGATATGATTTCATTCTTATCACTGAGATTTGGCTGACCGACAGTACTACCGACAGAGACATTGCATTAATTGATTGCAATGCTTTTAGTAAAGGCAGGATAAATAAGCGTGGGAGAGGCTGTCTCATATTCACAAGAGACACCCTTTCAGCCTCATGGTACAATCATTCTACCTTTAATAAACTGAAAGATTCTACCTGGCTGACTGTGGCTATCGGGCATCAGGACTTACTGATCAGTTGCATCTGCCGTCCCCCTAGTACGCATCAGTCAGAGTTCTTACCACTAATTAACGCGCTTAATGCGGCCGCCGACCTTCCAGGCCCTAAGCTAGTAGCGGCCGACTTTAACGCCCCAGGGATTTGTTGGTCATCTTTCTCCTCCCCAAAATATCTTTCTGTGTTTGTTTCCAGTGTACGACCGGGTTGGTGGACACAGCATGTTTCATTACCCACAAGGGCCGACAGAATTCCAGATCTTATCTTCACAAGTGGCATAACACAGGTGCGCATATCCATAGACAACAAATTACTCCGATTTGACCATTCCCAAATCGTTTGCAAGTTCTCAGTTTCGACGTTCATCATCTCCTCGGCTTCCACTAAACC
Organism: Fasciolopsis buskii; assembly: GCA_008360955.1. NCBI lineage: Eukaryota > Metazoa > Platyhelminthes > Trematoda > Plagiorchiida > Fasciolidae > Fasciolopsis > Fasciolopsis buskii. The sequence goes on from LUCM01003968.1 coordinate 12,974, forward strand.
ATGCCGCGGTGCCTCATAGAGCCATCTTCTCTTCATAATTCATAGTCAAAACTGGGATGGTTTCTTTCTGTCGTTGGATCCCTAACTGGCCACCAACCAATTTTACGCAACTCTAGGTGTGTGCCTTGATCTAATCACTCGAAACCAGTGTGGCATGATCCCCAAAATGTTGAGCACCCTGGACCGTCTCAAAAAGAAGTATTCTTTAATCCAGACAAGATTCGAAGGAAAAATAGAATTTGCTCTGATATTGAAAATGAACCGTCTATCTAGATAGATCAAGACAGTTCTCGATTCTCTTCAAAAGAAGAAGGAACTTCAAGCGTTGCACTCTGCCAACAAGGCTGCAGCACTGGCAAAACAACTAAGAACTAACAACTCCCCACATAGTACGCAAATCACGTCAGTCATATTCAGGGGCACGTGCGCAAATGACCCTCTAATGACTTCAGACGTGTTCAGTGATTATTTCGCCACCTCTATGACAACTGATGACAAAACGTCTATACCGGACATTCCGCCAGTCACCGCTGTTCCCCCCCAAGATTCTCTTTCCACCCAAGTGATGTTAAACCACTACTGTCGAAGGTGAGACCACCTTTCCTCTTCGGACCGGACGACCTACCCCCAGCCCCCTTCAAATTTGGAGGTGCAGAAATTCCTATACTTTGGTCCAATCTATTTAATCTTTCCTTAAATTGTGGCACTTTCCCCCACCAATGGAAAACTTCTGTCATTGCCTCAATTCACAAAAACGGTTCAAAGCCGGAGCCATCTAATTACAGACCCATCAATCACACCCCAGTTGCCCCTGGCAATATGGAAAGAATAATAAAAAGTTAGTTAATAACTTACTTATTAGATCGTGACCTCTTTAACCCCAGCCAACATGGTTTCCTTCAAAGTAAATCATGTTCTACGTGCACGACTGATTTCCTAAACGTAGTGACGAAGGCTGCCAACGACGGGAAATCGGTGATTGTGATTTTCTTAGATATGGCAAAGGTTTTTGATCGCGTATCCCATCGCAAGCTTCTCATGAAATTCAAGAGCTACGGTATAAAAACCCTCTTCTGGCTTGGTTCTCCTCCTATTTGGCCTCGGGAGGCAAGTAGTGAATGTAAATAGGACCCTATACAAGCCTCGTCTGATTACTAGTGGGGTTATTCGAGGAAGCGTGCTGGGTCCACTACTGTTTCTGCTGTACATCAACGATATTTTTCACGTCGTTAGGCATGGTACTCCGTTTCTGTTTGCAAACGATATAAAAGTTTTATGCAAGTTTCCCCCTCGTGACGTGAACACCATCATAGATAATGTAAAAAATGATCTACTATCGCCTGATTCATGGTCCGCAACTTGGTCAATGAAATTCTCGGCCCACAAGAGCAGCACACTCGCACACAAATGCCGCCTTCCCACAGGGATCTTTGAGATTAGCAAAGAAGTCATTCCTTCCCCTCACACTGTCAGAGACCTGGGTTTGCATTATTCCAGCACATTCAACTTATCAGAACACACCCGAACACAAGTTGCAAGAGCTAGGAGACTAATCGGGTTGGTGCATAGACTCTTCAGAAACCAGGAAAGCAAGTTGTCAATGTGTGAAATGCACGTAAGACTTATCCTGGACTACTGTTCCATCGTGTGTTCCAACATGCGGCAGAGTGACAGACTCCAGATTGAGAATGTTCAACGAGCATTTACAAAGCGAATTCTAGGCTACACTACTTCGCTAGACTACGTGGAACTTCGCATGAAACTACACCTCGACCCCTTATGGCTGCGTCGAGTTCACATCAACCTCTCCTTTTTTCACAGGGTTATTGGTAATAATGTGTGCATCTCTGCACCCCAAGTAAGAAGTAACTCCCTATGGATTGCGTCAAGCTGAGTTCTTGGTGTCAGTTCCCATGGCGAGGAGAGTGCTTAGGAAAAACTTCTTCATCGCCAAATATTCCTCCCCGTGGAATGAACTTCCCTCACCTATATGGCTGACTTCTCCTGCCTCCTTCACCTTTAAAAACGAAATTGAGAAGTCGATAACCGTACAAAACGTGCTAAACGTGCACGATCTTTACAATCCAATAGAAAGGCCTAAATATATTGCTCGAATTCTTATCTTAAACTACTCAACAAGGTCTCGCCATTTTTTATTCTCAGTAGTTTCCGCAAGTGCAACTCACTGTAGATATAGAAAGAAAACTCCGTCAATGAAACAAGCCAGTGCACTTTTCCACCTGACTTCCCATCTTGTTGAATGCAAATGTAGCAAGGTATATAAAAAGACACACTCACATCACATTCACACTTACTCCCAAACTAATATTTAATGTCCCAATCTAAACCCTTTCTTCTGCATGAATTTAACAATTAGACCATTCCAAGCGAGAAATTCGGCATAACCTGATACCTCATTCGACATAACATTCGTCACTTCTCGTTCCTCGGTTTGCACGCATCATAACCTCCAGCTGGAATACCTCCAGACTGCCATCTCTTCAGTTTTCCATTCCAGTTATGTCCGTTTGCACTCGTGTCTCGCCAAGAGTCTATTATCCAGTTTCTGGCCCCATCCTCGCCCGTCTCAGCACACCGTGAAAGAAAGCTGACCCAAGGCTTAGACCAACTATCCCAGAACGGATAAATACGATCTGATCCACGGTGAAGTGGACATTGCTTCTAACCCTCATGAATCACCAACGTTGCAAGTCTGCCAAAGTATAGAGGCCACATAACGTGATCCACAAATTCTGTGACGTTTGAGCGGACAAGTCCTTCTACTTGCACAGATTTACTGCTGGAACTACCCGCCCGTGTCCAACATCCCCACCACGTTGACACCCAATTTCCACGAAGGCACCCACACTTAGATCCCTGTTCCAGATGTTGCTACCAACGTCTACTGCGAAAATCATCCCAGTCATCGTCCCGGCGATCGCGGCTATTACTGTGCCAGTAAGCCCTATCAGCTAAGCTCACAGACGCAAACAAAAGAGCAAAGAAGCTCGTGTTTGTTTCACACCGGCTTGCCAGTGTTAAATATATATTATTCAAGCACATCACATCAATCCTCACTCCTCAATGCCGACGACATTTCCATTTTTCATGTCCTTGGACAACGGTTAGCCAGTGTTCTTCGTCCCCCCGCATTTTCAAGTGGCTTCTAACTATATTCTGGCCTCCAGGATCTTTGGTAACCTGGCCGATGTACTTTTTCATGTCCATTAAAATACTGGGTACCCATAGGCCATCAATACATTTCCCGTCAGCTGTTTTGGTCCGCTTTGACAAGATTTTCCTGGCACTCAATGTTTTGGAGGCTTTCTCCATGACATTTTAACATTCATGTCCATTTTATAGAACCGTTAAATCACAATACTGCAGACACCAGATAGTCACGAAACTTTCACGTTGTGAAGTCGCTCCTATAAAGCTAAAAAGAAGTGTTATGGAAATCTGATGAATGTTATTGTGCATTTTTCGGAAATTATGAAAATGATAATCTGGTGAACCTGATTATTGTTTAAACGAATGATTTTGTGTATAAATATGTGTTAAACCGTAAACCACGTCAGCTGCGCTCTCACGGATGCCATGGCTGTTCGTGTGGACGCGGCTGCTGCTCACATAGATGATTTAGATGTGTTTAGCCGCTTCGTTCGGTGTTTTTATGCTAGTTTTTCGATTTTGAATGTGATTTTTGGGTGTTTTAGCATAAGCCGCTGACGTCTTTTATAAATATTGCAGTGTCAGCTACAGAAATTGGCTCCGAGCGCATCAGCGATTTCTTCCCCCTTCTTTTCCTTACTATCGGATCAAGTACTGCTGTGTAATCAAACGCCTTAGAAATCAAAGTGCTCCTCGGTAAGTCTGTTATCTTTTCAAGTAATATTTATTTGCAGATTTCCAAATATTAACTGCTCGGCATTCGTCATGTTGCGTGCAGTGAGCAGGCAATGCCAGGTGGTAAGAAGTTGTCTGCAACATAATCATTCCTTCCATTGGTCTCATGACTGTTATTGCGCGCGCAATCGCAAGCTAACCCCAGAGCAGAAGGCGCACGTAATCAACGTTAAGGGAAGTTTTGGAAATGATACAGAGCTTTGTCGATATGCGCGGGATAAGTTCAACCGTCTAGTTACTGTTCGGGATATTAATAGTCTTAGGCGCACGTTCCGGTTAATGGATGACCGGAACGACGTCGTTCGCGTAAAAGACTTATTATGCAGACATGGCAATCTTGGGTTACTCAAACGGGAGGGTGTAGTCAGGTTTGCGTTTTTCGTGCCGGATAGGGTTCGGCATTTACGTTAATTAATATCAATATTCACCATTTCCATTGCAGGTAGACCTGAAGAGCCCAAGACGACGTAGGACAGACGGAGAGGATGAAGTGGACCCCGGCGTCCCATGGAAGACGACGGAGGTGCAATGAACAAGGACCGCGGGAGAGACGGAATTGACATGAACGCCACCACGGCCCCCTTTGGGGCCACCACTATCTGATTACTGAAGCCGATTTCCAAATTCGGTTAATTCTGTTACGGCTTCATTATGTGTATTAGGTTGTTGGTGCGTAAGTCTTCTTTCACGTGCGCAACAAAGGTTGGGTTTTTGGTGCTCATTCGTTTACCGGCAGTGAAACTGGTCCAATATGCGCATGCAAATGTTAGAAGTGTATGCTGAGGCAGACAGGCTTTCATTGGTTTAGGGATGCTTGTAGGTGTTGTTAGTCCTATATACTTGACTAAAGACTCATGGGCCGGGGATGCCAGAGGAGTAGTACGTTTTTCCGTCGGGCATTTAATGTTAGTAAAACTACCTTAAGGGGCAAACTGCAGTACATGCATATGTTGTATGATTAAGAAGTTAACGGATATATGCATACATTTTCAGATTAGGAAATCATTGCATGCGTAGACATTAATTGCTGTACCGATATATGTATGCAGCCCTCCCACATGGGGCGACGAATGTTTATGAACATTTATTTCTTACATGATTTGTACATGTCCATGCAGCAACGTATTTGATATACGTGTATAGTGGAAATATACATAGCTGTATATATAAAGATTTATATATATATATAAATTCATATACGTATGTGTCTACTCTACACATATACCTATACAGATTTGTTAGGTTCCACCATCAACATGTCCAAATCATGTACCAAATAATTTGACATATACTAATCCTTCCCGGTGCACGCTTATTTATATACTTATGGATGCATATTTATTTATCTATAAATACATATTTCTATAGGTGTGTATAGACAGATATATATGTGCATATACACATACACATATTTACCACTTCAAATAGATTTACGAAATAGCTAAACGCATAAACTCGTCAAACTAAGTTTATGTGACGGTTGTGGAGTAAAAATAATAATAATAATAATAATAATAGTGTATATTTCCCGATTTTCGAGAGGCGTGCGCAAGGCAAGATCAAATTTTTACAAGGACGATACACAGGAAATGTAGATGATAGAAGTCGAATGGGATAAGCGGGTCGGAGCAATATTGAGTTATTGCAGAATCTCAACGGAAGGTAAAATGAGTTATTGCAAGGCAATGAGGGAAGTACAAGCACGACACTGAAGAGCAAAAGAAAATAGAAAACGGTTTTCAAGACCGAAAAAGAGTTTCCTGGGACTTTTTGCAAGCAGCGGACTACAAGCCATTTCGTGTTTAAGTGCACTAAATGTGCTCATTGCTGGCGCACAACATGGACAGAGCCCAACGGTGGATATCGATATATGGCCAGGGACACCAAACGTCGGGAGCGTTACGTAATGGACGGAAACGTCAAGTTGAAGAGACGACAAGCAGTGATAATGCGGTAACTGGATGGAAGTGGTGAAAAACAGGCGGAACGTCAGGCAAATTGGATGAAAGACTTAGTTATCAACAAATGGTCAAAAAAGCTGAGAGCGGAAAAAGATTGTCTCAAAGTATCTGGAGGAAATTTGTGAAGCTTTGGATACGGAACTCCAAGGATAGTGATAATATCCACATACGGATGGCGGTAAGCTGTACCGAGAGGCGCGTCAGATAAAAAATTATGTGCATGATCACTCCTTAAATACAATAGCCAAGAATGTTCTCCATGCTCTCATGTACGCTGTCGCATATTTTGATCTTGGTCAGCGGTACGGGTGGGGAATATGAGGTGCGCAAGCCGTTCCGGAGACAGCAGCAATCGCGGTTTTGCTCGATCGCAAAGATGCGAGTTGAGGTATCCAGTGCGATAATCCGCATAGTTTCCGTTGAACGGGTCAGAACTCGAACGCCAGTTTTAGCTAACAGGTTACTAACAGGAATGATTGGGTAGCAGGTTTGGAATCGCCAGTACGAGGACGAAGGCGTTAGCAGCGTGTCTGCTGCGGATGCGAGATCTGAAACGCAAGTAAGAAGCTTGGGGTTATGGTGGCTATTGGACTGCGGCAAAATACCTGCAACACAGCGCATTTATTCCGTAAAATGTGGTAACTCGAGTGAGCTATGGTAGCAGTTTTAGGCGTAGTTGAATGTTGTGGGCTACCAAGGGCGACCTATTTAGCCCTGCCAAGCCAGTAAAGACGATAAGATGGCATGAATAGCGAGAAGCACACAGGTTGGTGTTTAAAATCACAGGATCTGATGAGAGCAAGGATCCATCAATAAGTAAGTTGACATTTCCGTCAGCCCACACTGAGAGAATTTCGAGTTAGTTGCTCAGGCCATTGGTGAAGAGGTACGTCACTACAACGGAGGTCAAAAAGTGCATTAGCAGGGACATGTGATAAAGTGAGGAAGTTAGAAATGAAGCCTAATCCCTGATGGTGATCTCAGCAAAGATTCGGTCACAAACTAAAATTCTATCCCATGTTCGTAGGCCTCGTCTAGTCCAATGTTAGCTCGTGTCGGGTTAATTAAGAACTGGACATCCACTAGCTTTGCCAGATGGGCTTTGAACTGGGCTAAATTTGGGCACGACCGCAGGGAACTAGGGAGTTTGTTCCACAATTTAGAGTAGGCAACTGTGAAGAATTTAGCCCTGATCGATAGTCGAGTCAGGGGTATTCTTAACGAGTAGTATCTACTACGAAGTGGATATGGGGGACTATCGGCGTCGCGTGTGACGTTTGTAGTAGAGTGGACATTATTATGGCAAAGATTAAAGAGAAATGTAAGGTTTAATTTGACTCGACGAAGCCACAATGGTTCAAGTCCAAGCAGTTCGCATCTAGCCCTGTAGTTTAAGCTAAATGAGGGACCTAGAAGATTTCTAGTGAATGCACGCTGCACATTCTCGATTGCATTTCGATCGACTTTACGCATATGCGTGAAGACAATCGGGCAGTACTTGAGGTGGGGCCTAGCATGGGACTTGAAGGTGATAATTCTGCAGTCTTTAGTGCGTAATGCCTTTAAGATCATTGTGGCGGTTCTCTTAGCTATATTGGTCTGATGGTGAGCCTGCTCGTGGAAGTTGAAAGAGCAGGATTATTGTAACCCTAAGTCCTTGACTGTGTGTGATACAAGAATTAGCATGCCGTTTATGGAGAGGGCGCCCGGAGGAACATGGCATTTATATGTTATCAGAGAGCTTTTGTCAGCAGAGAACTTCATAAGCCACTTGGAACACCAGTTATCAAGAGACCAGGTCTTCATCGGTAAGTGCAAGAGTGGGGCTAAATGAAGCAGCCTCAAAAGAGTAGACCATATTAATGTCATCGGCAAACAGGAATGGTGTGCCATGACGAATAACTTTAAAGATATCATTAATGTATAGCAGGAACAGGAGAGGACCCAGGACGCTCCCCTGAATGACACCACTGGTAATAGCAGAGGGCTGGGAAAAACGGCCGTTAATATTGACTACTTGAAAGCGATCGGAAGGGTAGGATGATGGCCAAGATAACAGGGGATTTCTTATTCCGTAAGTCCTAATTTTGGCCAGAAGTCGGGAGTGGGAAACGTGATCAAACTCTTTTGACAAGTCTAAAAAGATTATGAGCATCGACCGGTGGGACTCAGCACTTTGGGTAACCAAATTAAAGAAGTCAAACTGACAGGTGAGGCAGGAACGGCCCCTCAGGAAGCCGTGTTGGGATGGGTTGATAAGGTTGTGAGTAGTAAGGAAGTTGACTAGTTGTTCTTTACCACACTTTTCCATAAGCCTGGATATGACTGGAGTGTGGTTAATGGGGCGAAAGTTGTGATGTGGAACAATAATGGATGTTTTCCATTGTGACGGAAAAGTAGCGCTGGACATGGAGAGCGAGAAGAGATTTAAAAGGAGCAGTGGAAGATATGGACCAGCGGTGCGAAACAGGATAGGTGGAATGCCATTATGGCCAGGCCTGTGGGATGGCCTGGAATATTTCATCACATTGGTGATGCCAGCAACGTCGAACGAGATGGAGGATAATCTAACCGAAGTTAACATGGGGTGGATTTCAGAATGTGTCCGATTGTCATTAATGAGAGTAGAAGAGAAATATGTATTGAAGGCTTCTGCGATGTCTACGGGGGACTCAATGCGTGAGCTATTAAATATGATGAAGTTCGGAATAGTTGAGGAATTGGGTTGCGAGCGAGCTTTGAAAATGTGAGAAGTCTTCCGAACTGGTTTGCGCGACCCAAGAGCTAGCATTTCCTGCCTTTTAACCTAAGTTCGGACTCCATAAGAAATTCTTGTTGCAAGCGATTGACTCGTACTAAAAGCGGGAAGTCTCCCGTTTTGTTGAAGATTTTTTGAGCCTTCAAAGTTTAGTCTGGGGCCGACAAACCGTACTAGGCCTCTTAGGTTTAGGTTGAGTGGTCGGAGTGGACAGACGATTAATAGTAAAAAGAAGTTTTGCGTAAAGGTCTTCTGGCGCTCTGTGCGGGTCAGGCGATAAAAGAAACCAATCAAGGGTTCGCAGAGCCTCAGGGATTTCGTCCCAACGAGTTGACATATAGGAAGGGGCAGCATGGTGGTTACACATAGTTGAGGAAGGTTTGTTAAGGAGAGGAAAGCTACACGTGATCATCATTTGGTCACTCCCAGGAAAAGGTTTTAGCACTGGAACCTTAACATTAGCAGTGATATGCGTAAAACGTAGGTCTTAGATATTACGGAACCTTTTGGGCGTAGTCACATGCTGAGTCCATCCTTCAGCGTGCGTTTTAGAAACAAAGTTGAGTAGGGTAGGTGGAGCAGATAAAGGGGACCAACAAATTTTAAGAGCATTGAAGTCACCTGCAATTACCTTACGGCTGGGTGGAGACCAGAAAGATAAATGAAGGCTTGGGTTAGACGAGAAATATCGGAACTATTCGAATTTGGTGGTCAGTAAACACATCCTATGTAGATTGGGAGCTCGGGTAATTGTACCAGAAGCCAAATGGTGTCAGGGATAGAATCAAGAAGTGGGTGATGGAGAACGGAAGCTTTGTGTGGCTGCTTTACGTAGGCTAGGCAACCACCTCCTCTACGATTTGACCTATTGGTTTGGAAGGGCGTATAACCCGCCAGTGAAAACGTCGGAGTGGAACTGTGGTCTGTTAGCCAAGTCTCTGTTACCAAAACAATATCGTAAGAGTTTTTAGCTGCTAACAGTCTCAGCTCCCTTACTTTATGAGTCAGTGATCGGGAGTTCAGGAGGAGTAGGGAAAATTCAATGGAACATTTAAGTTCGCATGATATCCAAGAGGTGGGTTCGATGGGGTCAAATGATCAAGGGATACATTAGAGGTTCGGATAATGCATAGCTGTGATAAGGGGGTAAATTCAGTAGTTAGGCATACTGGCCGGCGAGGGACTATATTTGTTATTGGATTTGTGGGCTGAAGACCAAGGTGGTAGAAGAAACTTCGGAGTTAATGAGTCGGTTTTTAGAGGATGCCAGTGTGAGGGATGTGGTATCAGTGGGGTGGGACAGTGTTAGGTGGCCAAATTGTTACCTTGTCACGGCGGGACTGGCAATCTAGGGGATTAGTGGGGAGGGGTCTTTGAAAAATGCCGGAGAAAAAGCCGGTTAGCAGGTATGCGCATGGATTTTTGGGGATAGGCGTTACTTTTGGAATTAGCGGCAGTCAGGAGAGCAGTGCTTTCTAGCTGAGGCTATTGGGGTAAGCGCTGGATAAGAGTGGGTTGGGAAAAGGGTCTCATGATAGGCTGTGGCTCAATGGGCAAAATACAGATATCAAAATTTTGCCGGGTAGCCTGGGAGGATCCAGGCGTAAATCGTGCAAAATTATGAGGATGCTGGTAGTTGGGGTGAGGAGTTGTGGGAAAGAGACGTTGTAGTGGTGGGAACGCATCTAAATTGGGTTGACTGGTAAGTTGATGGAAGTAGAGAAAATAAGCAGCAGGCTCTAAATGAGGAGGGGCATTAGCATCATGCTGGAATGTGGCAACTGTGTTACCATAGGATAGTGAAGGCACGGATACAGTGGGCCAATCAACTCATGAGTGTGGGCGGCGGTTAGTAGGCCTTCGTGAGTTTGTGGACCTTCTGGTTTGGCAGAACTCTTGCCGCGACGGCTCGCTCGAGTTGAGTGTGCCGAGAGTGCCATACAGTCGATGTGTTTAGACAGGTTGACACACTGAATGGCTAATGAAAGGCGGGGTTTGTGGTTAGTTGAATAGATTACTGGTATGCGCTTCCCGTGGAATTCAACTGAGTTTGGCCGGGTGCCATGCTGTTGTTTCACGAAAGGACGAGGAAGTGCTAGAGGGCGTATCTGGGATATGGTATATGCCAAACGAATCATGTTAGCCTGAGGAGACATCAGTGAGACGGCAGTCGTGTGCGTGGTTACACCGTCAGTTTTTTATCACGGGGTACCAGATTTGGTAGATTGAGGTGAGCACGTTTGCGCGGTGATTGGAAAGGTGAAGGGGACTGAATTTCATCTAGTTTGCGACCAAAGAAGTTGATATCGAGGGATCAGCACCTTCGCAGCAGGTATACGCGAAGGTGGGGTGCCACCGCCATCATTAGGTTTATTCCCAGACAGAATAGTAACAGATTTGTAGGGTGGAGATTTTGGACAGGAAATCGAGCGGCGTAAGTAGGTGTAGTTTTCGATGGGTTTTGTATTTTAGTCCCGGTAGTGGACACCGGGCACCGGATAGCCGGAGATGTGGGGCGATGGAAACTGCCACAGGGAGAAAGCAGGTTAATTGAAACCCTGACAGTAGGCTCGGGATTTGGCCTATTAGGAGGAACCTGAGCTGACAGCGCACTGGTCAGAGGGGGAGCGCCCGATACAACTGAAGTCTCGCCAACTTGAGAAGCCGCGATACACTTTAGTGACCGTAATATATCTCTCTGGAACGGAGTTTTATCCATAAAGATCTTGATATTTTTATAAGGCGTATGTTTAGCAATGTTCGCCTTGTTTGCTATAAACTCCTTAGCAGAAAGTTCATCACGAAATTGAAATAAAATCGGGCAGTTATTCTTGGTGGAATTTTTGGAGCCTAGAACACAGACAGGAGTAGTGAGTCGTGCTGCAAGCGTCGAGAATGGTAGATCGGACCAGCGACATTGGGAGGCGGTCGGGTACAATAAAGACAACGGCTTTCTTTGCTTTCGCAACATGTTTGTGAGCTTCTTTAGTTACGGAGTCAATCAATCGTCCTGTGGCAGCCAGATTGCTGGCATTATTGTCATTGGAAGGGTCAATTAAGCTGACTAATGGGGATACTTTCAATGACAGGTCCTCGATCTGTTGTGCTTTGTTTTCTAGGTCCCGTATTCTTTTCGAGACATCAAGGGATTTGGGACCAGAATGACTAAATATATCAATAAGCGGGACTGAGCATGTTTTAGTGGGAAACAGGGGTTTTAAGGGTTTTCTTGGTACTACGGTGCGGCGCTGACGTCGCTTTGGTTCGGCTGGTTAGTGCATCGTACGGGTTGTATAAATTCAAGGAAGTCTTAAATGGCTATGAGAGGCTATAAACGTTTGGTAACAGACAGCGTGATGGTGTCAAAAACTACGGGAGCGTACAGGTGAGGAGGTGAATAGACAGGCCAGTTGGCAAAATTGCTCTTAAAAGTAGATCGATAGACGGGTAGAATATGTGGTTAGCAGCATAAAGACCTTCAATATAGGTCCAGGCGGGAGTTGAATATTGAGGGTCCACGCTTGAAGCATATATTGACAGAAGGGTCAGCGAGGGATGAGGTCACAGGTTTATGGTCAAAAAATTTAGGGAGTATTTTCAACTAGGAAAAAGGGTTCTAATTATGCTAAAAATACTACAGTAACACTCTAATAACACTCTAAATTGCAAAAGAAAACGGCGAGAACAACTCACGGTGATATATATATTTATATAAATATTACATCACCCTGATGCACGCGTATGTATATATATATGTATATGAAGTATACATAGGCAGACAACTTCTTCGGAATCCTCGAGCAAACAGATATTTATATATATTTTCAATGTCCCAGCCGTCAACGAAAATACGCAGCACAAAAAGGTCATTTTCACTTTCACAGCCAATACTGTTTACGGATTTGGCATGCTAAATAGACGTTTTTATTTTTCTGTACAAAATATCATCAATATTATCCTCCCAGCTTCGCTCCTTCTGATTCATCACTTTTTCACCACGGCGCAAACTAATAACAGCTGGCATTTAACACCAACCGTTACCAGTTATCGCGGGGTGGACAGTTGGTATTTATCAGCTGTCGCGGGTGGATGAGGTGCGTCTAACGATTTCAATGCCCGCAAAACGTGACCGTTTCGCGGGGGTGGATGTTTCGTCAACCCCGCAGACACCACGCCCTCCAACATTGTCCACTTGAACTCTGCACCTGCGATACGCATCTTTGGTGCGTGTAAACACCTTGTTGCTTTTGATACGCCAGTTTCTCTGTTTCTTCTCATTTTGTACCCAGATGTTTAAGTGCTTGTTCAGTATGACTTCCAGTAACCCTGTAACATTTGATCATGCAACCAACATGCCTCTCGAACTTTCCGAGAAATATAGGAATAATATTAAACAGCAAATCTAAAAATGTCCGATGACGGTTAAGGGATTTGATCATGCTTGACTGTCTTACCTCGTAGGGTGGACCGCATCAAAGAGAGACTGGGATATTGACAGTGACTAATCAATTGCAATTTTCAGCTGAACCAAAATCAAGTTCAAAAAAGCCTACGTAGACTGATGTAAGCAAAATAATGGCAGAGCTTGAGGGATAAATGGCATAAATGCCCTCATATAGGCCTCGATCATTTTGAACCTCATTAGCCTGCGGCTCTTTGGGGCAGCAGCAAACTCCACTAAAGGCCAACAGTCGGCTAGTTAATCCTACTGTGTCTGAAAGATAAGTTCCAGGACGAAGAAAAATAACCGTATATAAGGACGATGTTACAAAAGTAACATTCAAATGCAACTTACTAATAGGTCATCACAAATAGCGGTCATAAATGCGTATTTCATCGATTAACTACAATTGAATTTTGTGCATTCTAGGGAGGTTGGCCTTGGTTAAACAATCATTGGGGGTTTTACGCTCCGCCTGTGCCGCTCATCAAGCAATTTACTGAATCCATTCTCCATCTTCTTTTCGTCGGCCCCGAGTCTTGTTCGAGTAGTACCACACGGATAGTACATACTCGGGAGAGCAAAACACCTTCCAAAGCTGGTGCTCTTTATCTGGCCATTCCGTCAACAACCTCACGAGGAACCAAGGAGACCCACATTATATGGCTCCAACAAAGGTCACGATTTTTAAAATCATTTTTGGGGAATTGCTGAGGATAGAGGCCTATAGGCCCAGTGATCCCATAGAAAACTCTCTTATCTATAAACGTAACTCCCTGCCTATTCATTTTTCTGCATGCCACTCCTTTATGTTTCGTTCCTTTTTGTACGACTTCCTGCACACGAATTTTTTACACTGACATCATAACCGGGCGAGCAATCAAATCCCGAGAAACATCCAAGTGTGGGCCGTTCGGCCGTCTACTGTGGGAGCTTTGGGCACTCCAGTCACCAATGTAAACCATAACGGTCGCAAGGCATGGTTGATATGTGTCCAGTATGTGTCTATCCAGAAGATGACGGTCTCCATTTTATGATATCCACTTTTTTCTTAGACTATGGTCCTTTTCAATGTCGCCACCCCTTCTTTTTGCATCGTCGCTTCAACCCAACACCAAAACTGCCAAATGAAATCTGGCAGCATACCAGTGAAATCAAAACCGTGTTTGGCACGAACACCACCAGTTTTTGAGACACAACCGCCTAAGCTTGCCGTCAATGCAAAGAATTCAAGTAGACACACCGCCTATCCGTCACATTCACCAGCTCCAAAGGCATTGCGTGAAGGCATTAGATCATCGTTAACAACACCAATAATCCAACGTCCGTGGCTCCTAAACTGAAAACCGTGCATTACATGAAGTCAGTGTCAGCCGACCTCAGAAGTTCATACTATTATAAAGCTAAACAAATTCCGGAATAACAAGTGACATGCAAGTATGCGAGAGTATACAGGGCCCGGTTAAGTTGCCAGCAGGACAGGTGTTGCAGATGTTCCGATAATCGGCGGTTTGCAGCTGTCCACTCCGCGGAAGAGGATTTTCTTGGGGGACATCCATCCAACACTTTTGAATCATAGGTGCCACCCACACGGCAGTGGCCCTTTAATCCAATACCGAAACCCGGAGCAGAAATAAGGCTATCACCAACCACCCAACAGCAGGCAGTTGGTAACACGGTCCAGATCATCTTGCGCGACGACCGGTGCAAGATGGATTATATTGTTTGCGCTAGGCATTAGTTTTTTAGACGAAGGCTGCTGAAAAGTCCAGCCAATGATGGGCAAAAAAATCAGGTTATCCATCTAAAGCATTTAATTCCAACACAATCTGTCCTCGCGGCATCGCGAGTTGTTTTTGTGAAAGGCGTTCCACCTGGATCAATTATTCTTCCATCCTTATTGACGAATGAGTTGCAAACTCAAACAGACCCGTAACTGAGAACACCGGGAGGCTACCTCTTCAGGCCTCTGCTCACTGGCCTTCCAAGCAGTGCTTAATCTTCGTCTCGGGTCATGAGAGACACTAACGGTCACATGAACATGTGCATTTATGAGAGAACCAAAACTAGTCCATGGGATCTACCAAGAGTCGACGGACTAGACAATCGTAACTGCAGTCAACTTCCAGTCAACGCACTGAGCACGTGAATCCGAAGTATTCCAGGGGGCGTGCAAAAGGTAGAACGTTCATTGTGGGGCGATCGTCGCTTCGCAAACCCTCGTTAATCATTTCCAGGGTCTCCTGATTTGCACTGTTTTTGTAATAATCACTGAAATAGGTTTCCGATTCGGATTTCCATTCCCCGCTACCGTCATCGGACGAACCGCACATAACAGATACGTTAGTCTGTCAGCTCCCCCAATGAAACCCACCCGAACAATCTCTCAGCGAGGCCTATGCGCAAGCCACTACGAGGCCACTCCGTCAACAGAGGTTCTTGCCACACTATCCAACGATGGCTTCCGTTCGGCCATTGGAATTTACGAACAAATGAGTCTAACAAATGTTTTATGTGAATCGCTGTGATGCAGCGTCAGAAAACTTGTCCCCGCACCTGACGAAAGACCCCAAGCTGTGTGCTGCACAACGTGCTTTGATAAAAATATCATCTAGCCTTGCAGATCGCTTATGTTTTCTGGATGAAATAACCCGCAGAATAGATTAACGCACGCCGGTAGAAGTGTGTTGCATTGAACTCATTAAGAAGTTTGACTAGGTGAGTGATCGCTTCCTGCAGCTGAAATTGCATGATTTTGCGTAGGTAGTAAACTGATGGGGCAAAAATGGGTTCCGAACACCAAGAAGCCTTACATTCCGCTCGGAGCAGTGTGTTCGGCGTCAGAGACGTTCACTGTTGAGGCGACCCAGGGCTTGATACACGGCCCGCTGTTTTTTCGCTGCTCATCTACAACTGACCCGTGAGGCATCCGCACCGCCTATTTCTGAACGAGTCACTTTAATCTGGTTAAATCTGCTGAAGAAGTTCTAGTCGGTGATTCTTCCTAGATTTTAAATCAAAGAACTGTAGTAGAATTTACTATCTATTGCAGAAGCAAACCATCTGCCTTCACAAAACTCTGGTGTAACAATTGCGCACACGGATGATGTCTGCACCAAAAATGCTTCACGCAGGGTGAATGACCTTTGAATTCAAGTTGCATCGGATTTCAAAAGAAATGATCAATGTGTTACCGCTGCGAAGTATGCAAGGGGCAGCTCTTAAAATGCGATCAGCTCGGTTGCACCAAAATGTCCAACTTTTCATCTCTCTACAAAAGTTTTTTGTTATGCCTTATTCTGCACTTGCTACTAATCTTCAAAACGGATGAATAAAATCTTCTATGTGGTGCAAAGATTAGCTTCATGGTCGGCTAAAGTTGGAAGACATAAGACCCTTAAACATATCGACCTCCGTTCGTTCCCATCGTAACGGCCCAGGGCCTTGGGGGGTCTGCCCGAGGCTCCAAAGACAGTTTAAAGTCTAAGCGGAATTTCCCCTGGATTCATTATATATGAGAGCATCTACAATGGAACTAGGAGAAATGAGAAGTTGACAGATCACTGTTCTTGGCCGACAGTTAGAAAACACTTCTTCAGCAACATTGCAGCGATTGGGCGGTTAATATATTCCAAAGATGCCATCGAGGCTTATGCTGCGAAGAACTTAAAGGAATAATAAGGTTGTAAGGGGGATGAACCCTGATGCCATTATGCATCACAAGTTATCAAAAGCATAAAGTTCGTATGACATCGGCATGTCAGCTTTTCTTTCAGTCTGGACGGCTAAGCACCGATTTGAAACGAGGGAAACTGGGAGAGGGTAAATTCACACTCTGGCAAGTCTTTAGGATGCGCATTCTACCCCAGGAGTAAACAAAAAGGCTTTCAAAATGTCATGGGCCTAGGTGTGAGAACCTCTATGGGTGCTCTCATTTGGGATGGAGAGAGCATGTTCCGGTTATTTCTCCGATTAGCCATTTGTGGGATGGGGATACACTGAAAAGAGATCTCCCAGAAAGCACCGAAAGCCACGCGAGTAGGGGTTGGGTTTTGGCGATTAAATGCAGTAAGCTGAGGGTCCCGTGGTGTACGCAGATCTCTAACGAATTAGTTGTTCACTAATGGCTTCCATATTCTGGGAAAGGCAGAATAAACGTCCCGCAGAGCATGGGGAGTCGGGTATATGTCACTTGCGTGCAACTGAAAGAACTGTGTACTTGGTTTAAAATGTTGAATGCCAAGTTATTAGCAAAGTGGGGCTGAGGAGATATTTAATGTTGCACTCTAGCCAGAATTCCGGTGCTTTATGAGGGTTGACATTTTTCACGGGAGAAGTCAGGTCGATGGGGCGATGTGTTGACTTGGTTAGCCTTGGATTTTGTTAACGCGCTTTTCGTGGACAAGTCGAATGTAGTCGTCTGCAGACCAATGCATGGCATTTTCGATGGCTCACCAAAAAAGTCCCGGATTGGGGTTACAAAATGCTATGTAGCTGCTCTATGTAGCAATGCTGACGAGGATGATTTGAAAATCACCGATAGTCAGTAAGCAGCGGAGAGATGTCAGCACTGAACCACCTGATAGCCCCGTAGCAACTGTTGTTGTTTGGGAGGAGGAATTCTTTGCTTTCACTTTAACGGTTTGGCAATTTATGAAGATGCATAGAATCTTCAGCATTGGCCTATACATCTAAAGCTGTGAAATTCAATGCAAGGTAAAACGTGGGCACCCCGTAGAAGTTCACGGCGAAGTCGATAAAGTCGGCATATGAAAACTGGCTCTCTTCGAACATTTTGCTTAAGGGTTCCTTAGGGGTCAGCACAATGGCGATGCATGAAATTTCCCCACCCGTAATGACGTACGGGATCAAACATTGTGTCAATAAAAATGACAGCATATAAGAAATTCATTTCTAGTGTATTTCAGAAATGTCTTTACTGATTACACCGAAATTTTTTTATTCATCCCACCTCTCAGCCCAGTTTTCCTCCAGCCACATACGAATGCAACCAGCAGATTTGGGATTTCCATATTCTCTCTGCAAAACGTTTCATAAATTCCATCTTATAAATAGTTCACCATTAGCCTTCATGGCATTGCTTCGATTTCTTCAGCAATTTATCGGCCCTTTATTTTTCATAAGTGCGAATATCTTATCCAATTCCTTTGCCGTTCTTCTTCGTTCTGACTACTTCCATCCAAATATCATTCTCATTGCTCTTCATTTTCGCGGCTCAATTTCACGTAATGTTTGCGTCGTCTGGGGATTCCGGCCACGACTCGATATCCGCCATTGAGCTCCGGTCACGTTTTGCGAGAGCGATATGCACATCTAGTGCACCTAAACATGAGAAGACTCGTAGGCCTCTGCTCACGATCGGTCGCATGAAACCTGTTTAATCATGTAAAATGAGCCTGATCGTACACTCCGGAATGCTCTCCCAGTAATTCATGGTTGTACACACCCCAGTATTCTTTCCGATTCGTGTTATTCGCGTTTCCTCCGCATCATCCATGTGGGAATCCGACCTTGTCCTGAGCATTCCACTCGCAAATCAAGAACTAAACGTTATTATTACTACATTTTGCAAATAGATGGAATCTGCTGCTTTAAGCTTAAATTTTACTTTTGTGTCAGAGAACCCAGATGGCTTTACAGTACTATTCAGTGAGTGAATATTCATTCTACATGCGGCAGACTAATTTAAAGACCTTGGATTCCAAGTTGCTTCGGATTTTATGTCGGAAAATTATTGTGCTGCAGCAACAACGAACGCCGGAGTAGGGTTTTTGGGCTACCGCCAAGGATGCCGCGCCGAAATATGGAGTTTTTCCCAATCTTTGGGGCCTTTGCTTGGCCTTGGTTGGAATGTTCTCTTCGGGTATGGTCGTCAATCCTCCCAAAGGATAAAAACTGTTTGGAGAGAGCGCAGTAACTGGCCACAGGCATGAATGAAGGTCAAAGATAAAGAAGTTATTAACACAGACTGAGAGACTTGGGTTTATTCTCACTGGAACTCCGAAGGGCTCGGAGAGGCGAATCTGGGTGTGACTTTCAAGATGGTTAAAGATCTAAGTGTAATTCGTCTAGAGGTCCTTTTCCACGAAGTCTCCGACTCCAGAAAGACGGCAAATGGAAATATACTGGTAAAGCGACGTCTCTAGCTGATAGCCAGAGCACATTTCTTTAGTAACAGAATGGAAAATGGATGGGATTTGTTGTTTAGACTTACCTAAGAGATACGCGCAGTCAAAATGTTTAACGCAGAATTAAATTGTAGGTGGGATGACGTGAGGTGGCATATCTGCGTTCTATGGATACTTGCGTCAGTTTTTACGCTGCAAACCAGTTTTAGAACTTCAAACAATTCTGTCGCCGAAGGATTGAGATGAATTTACCTTTCCCTACCACTCATTTGCAGCCGACACAGAGTCGGTGGAGCGCCAAGGATAACGCGAATAAGATGAAATTCGCAGAGGTGGATGCCATTCTTGGGCATACTGTCGAAAGAATTCGTTTGGCCCAGTGCCAATTGAACTGGACCGCACTGAACCAAACTGAGCTGAATTGGGCCTAACCAAACCACAAAGCGGACGAATCGCACAGTCTCCCTGGTAAGTTCTGCTTATGATCACTTGAGATAGTACGCAGATTCGAGGTGCAACCGTTTCGTCATGGATATGTAGGTAATTCATTAAGTCTTGTAAATCGACCGTCGATCCGCAGCGAGGACTAGGGAGAGAGTGACACCTACGCTTCAGCATTGCGATGCTGGTCACGAGTAGCGTCATCCTGGGGATTGTCGCCCATAAGTTTGCAGCGTGACACTAAATGAGGGGTATTATATGCTGAAAGAGCTAGTACAGTTTGTCCATGACTAGTGTTTTTGATCGGCATAGCCTAGTTTTAATAGAGACTTACCAAGCACCAGTGGGATAAGTAGCTCGACGTAGGGAAGTATGCACAGCTGGTAGACAGACGTTCCTAACTGTACACTAAGGCACAACAACGAAGATAGCATTAGCAATATAGTGACGGTGGAAACGATTAAAGATCTCACTGTTCGTCCTGGTCATGGGAGAAGGCGGCCCTAGCCGTTTCCAGTGCTCTTTTTGAACACCGTAAGGTAATAAGGCATGAAAAGCCGTCAGCACTTCTACCTCATCTAACGTCCCCGCCTGTAGTATTGTTTGGAGGCATAGATCCCGTGTAGAATCGTGAAAGAAGCTCGAACAGTTTACCATGTGGTTTCCGGCACTACAAAGGAAGGCTTAAGTACCCAAGATTTTTCCCATCAGAATGATAAATAAAAGAAGCACTGGGTCGGGACGTGAAAAATACTGGAAGGGCACCAACGAGTGGTTAGATGCATGCTCTGTGCTGATCGAGCGGCCACTATAGCATGCAGTGCCACTCGGTGTAGCAACAAAAGTTACAAACGAGAAACAATCAAAGCCTAGCGTTTTTGGTGAGATTGCTGAATGGCGAATAAGTTTTCAACAGGTAACTGAGATGATCAACAGTGGTCATTTCTTCTCTTTGGAATAGCGGATTCGGTGCTGTTATCGTCCAAACATTTGACAGCACTATGCACTCAAGGTGCAAAACGCATTCCGAACGCAGCTACGGCTCTTGCCAGTTTGTCTGATGCAAGTTGTGCATTTGACTTATGTTAGAACAAGCATTCAAAGTCGTCTGCTCAGTCTATATTACGGAATTTCCCTGCCCTTGCCAGTTCCATGCCGACATCGTGAAAACCTAAAGGACCGTCCATTGCTTCGTGGATGACGAAATCAAACGTGAATGGAGAAATGGGGCACCCCTGTTGAACACCATCGATCGCCTCGAATTCGCGTGTTAGTTCACCATGCACTGTTACTCGGCCGTATGGATGCGAATAAAATACCCACAAGTTCCCCTCCGGTGAATAATGCCGAATAATTCTGCTCGGTTGACCGAGTCGAGCAGGTCTTTAGAGCCGAGAAGAACTACAATTGTCGGGTGACGGTGTATGTGCGTGTTTGTCTGTGAAATTTCGATTATCTGGAGGAGGGTGAAAATCTAGCCGATAGAGGCTCGGCCTAGACGAAACCCGGCTTGCTCCTGGAGGACGTTAATCTCGCGATTCGACGTCAGACCGCGGAGAATTACCAACCCTGAAACATCTGCAACTAATTGATTTACGCTAATCCAACAATGATTGATACAGTCGTTCTCTTCCCTTCTGGAATACGGGTGCACTCAGTGATTCGCCTCATGATAGCGGAATACGTTCCTCGGTCCAAATGTCGCGGAGTAATGAGTTGACTTTTTTATCAATCAGGTCGAAAACCTCTAACCGATGAACATTTTCCACACGCATATTCCATGTATGTACGGTTTAGAGACAGAATATGCGTGTGGGAGATGTTCATCGGTTAGAGGTTTACGACCACCGAAGTCTACGTAGTATTTCTAGGATTGGATGGAGTGACTGAGTGGGTAATGCAAAAGTCAGAAATCTAGTACTAGGTGCCAGCTCTCAGGGTACCTTATATCAGCGCATGAAACTTAGTAGACTACGTTGGTTCGGCCACGTGTTGCGCATGCCGAACACTCGGCTGCTCTATTTTGGTCTCCTCCCAAGGAATGGAAGAAGTTATGTGGGGATCAACGGGTGACGTGGCAATTTGAAATGTACAGCAAACATAGATAAAGTAGGTGTCTCACGTCTTTGTGGTTGAGATCCGAAGGACTTGTCATCCAGCCAGCTGGAGACACTGAAGGATATGGCAATGAACCGTGAACAGTGGCGATCGTGTTGTCATTTTCTATTGAGAACAAAGTGGAGGATTGTGAAGACGGATTGCGGCAGCTTCCGCAGTGCTCAAGAGGCGACACTTTTCTAACCTGGATTGTTGATCTCTAACCTTATGCAGGGTCCGGAAAGCTTGCATCACATTCACGGTGTGGTTGGTCTGTGCTAGGTGTGAAACAACTGCGCTATTAAGTGACTTAATTGTTCCATTGCCTGACCATACCGGGTGGTGCTCATGGATGCGTGAAGAGGAACTTAATTAGATGTCTGATTGCCAGGACAAAAAGAATATGCACAGAAGATACTCTTGAAGCTGAACTGCAGACGGTCAGAAGAGTATTTACTGAAAATGGTTTCCCAATTAGATTAATCGACAAGATGTTGGAGACAGAACGGGAAGTTCCTAGGAGGGCGACGGTGGAGAGGAAGCCAGTATACATATCTCTGCCATTCAAAGGTGACACGCTAGCAGAGATAGCACGACGAAGACTGACTAGCGCTATCAATAAGACATCCTACGCAGCCAAGCTTCGTATCCTGTTCAAATCCCGCCCCGTAGTGTCATTATGATTGAAAGACAAAGTCCCTGATTCTGCAGCCTCGTCTTGTATCTATTCATTCACATGTTCCTGTGGGACAATGTACATCAGCCGCACGACCAGGCGCTTGTCTGAACGCATTTTCTATTGAATCAGCGATTGAACGAGTGCGTTCGTAAAGTTGGGATGTGTTTCGTGTGTTGACTGCAGCAGCATCTTATCTTCTCCCGCCTGTGTATGTCCACTCCCTGTTCCCCTTGCATATTCACTCTTTTTATGCAAACTTATAACTCTGGGGAAAGGCAGCGGCCAATGAGGCTTGCCTTGCTGTTTAACGCCGAACGATGACCATGATGATATCAAGGTACTACAAGTGATTTCCTGCTGCATCAGTCGTCGCGCAGAATAATCAGGATAGCGTTGCGCGTTTCATCGAGGTTGACAGGTAAGGGTGCTGGTGGGTAGGTAGGTGCTGATACTGTTTAGAATTTCCTCTGTTATTCAAGCCATGATTTCTGTCTTGATCGCCTTTCCTAACTCTTTCTCCCCACTCAATGCTGCGAATGATAACACGTCCAGTACTTGCAACATTTCGTTGTCAAATAGTGGTAAGTGGTTTTCAGTCTGAAAGGTGACATTCTTTCAAGCCTCGTCAACCTCTTNATCCTGCGCGACGACCGATGCAGTATGGAATTCTTTGTAGGCGTGTAACTCATGGGGAATAATGGACGGGTACTGCTAGGGAGTCCAGCCGCTAAGCAGAAGAACGATTAGTGTTCTCAACCAAAGCCTTTGGTTCTGACAAGAACCTGACCGCAAGGCAGCGGGGAATAGCTGAGTGGGCGCCCATCTACTTGGATCAATTAGTCTTCCACTCGTTTTTTCGACTGAGCTGCTAACTCAGATCAACCCCCAACTTGGAGGACCATGACCAGGAGACTACTTCGTCAGGCCTCTACCCATTGACCTTTCAGGCACGACTGAGATAAGCCATCCTGTTTAGCTCGTTGGATCATGGAGGCACGCAAGCCGTCACACCACGTCAAGGTGTAGTCTCGTTGTGGCAGAAAAATGGTAGCTCGACCGTAGAGGTAAACACGCGTATGTCGAGTACTCGAGCAGTTGTTGGAGCACCTATGCATTTTTGACACATGGTTCCAGAAAATCTTGTCGATTTACAGCCCCACTGCCCCCGGACAGTACTCACGAATTGTCGAACAAAAGTGTTGGTCTCGTCTATTAATTTTCGTTTTATTACGTGATTGATGCATAGCTTTTGTGGACTGGTCACGCCTCAGCCTCTGGGACCTAATGCGGTGGGGAAAAGGTTTTTCAACGTTGACCCTGAAACTGGAAAGGAGGCAGACATCAGTGGGCTATGTGCTGGAACGAGACGGGCAATAGTGAATTGTTGTGCATCATCAAAATAATCAGTGGATCTAGAGTCGTTTTGAAATCGCGGATGCTTATTTCACTTGATAGTTAGCTTCGGAATAAGATCACCGAAGTACAACCTTCTGGTTAGTGAATTGGACCTGATCGCCCCATCAAATCTGAGCTTGTCACATCATTAAGGTGGGTTCTGTGCTTGGAAATGTGCTGTGCATCTTATGACGACGGTTTATACGTGTTCATTGTCCTATTTAATGATTGTGCATCAGTATGATTCGGGTATTAGTCAGGATGCGTCACCCCCGGGAACCCAGGTGACGATCAGAAGCGTTCTCTTATCCGCAGTCGGGAAATTTCACGGGCTTAGCAGGGTTGGAATCGACAGTTGCACTTCGGAGATCGATTCATTCATATTAGAAGCATGGGTCCAGTTGTCAGACCACTCGGAAGAGTACCACCATTGGATGAACGCCGGGGACGTCGTTTTGGTGGCGGTGTTCAGTGATAGCCAGATAAATTTCAGTGAGACCGCGAGAGTGGATTCTTATTGCGAAACTGGAAGATCTCTCGCTCAAGGATTCAGGCTTCCATATTATCGTTGGCGCGTGGGCGGTTTACCGTCGTTTGACTAATAGCCCCTTGTTTTGTCTCCTAAGCAATAAAGTTGCTCGGATAAAATGAAGGAAAGCCCCCTTCATCTGAGTAAATGTATATGAGCATTGCGAATAATGCGAATAACGGCAAACAACAAATGACGATAGAGGATGATGTTTGAGTAGGTGGTTGTTTCATTGTTGTATATTTTTTCTTGTTAACTGTAGAAAATGTAGTCCTCTTTGATTGCTCAATATTTGGTAATTGATATTGTTACTGTTGCGACTAAGGTGTTTTTGGGCACATAGGGGCCATGAACACCGACGTCCCACTTGCTGAACAGTACAAAGCTAGTGGTAATACATGCTATCAGCAAGGTCGCTACGATGAAGCCGTTCAGTGGTATTCAAGAGCCATCGATGAGGACGCGGAAAACGCACTTTTGTACAACAACAGGTCTGCTGCGTACCTAATGCTGAACAAACCGCTCGAAGCGTATCAAGATTCCGGCGTGTGAGTTTTTCATTTTTCCCTTACAAGCACAAAATTCATTTTAGAAGCATAAGACTTGATCCAAATTACTCTAAAGCTGTGCTTCGCTATGCCAAGTGTTGTCTCTGCTTGGGTAAAATTGAGGAAGCCCGAAGCGCTTGTCTGGCCGCTAGGAATCTCGAACCTATGAGCGCGGATCTTCCCCACTTAGTAGGTTTTTACTCAAAATACCAAATCTGTACTCCAATAGTGCGAGCAAATCGATCTGTTACAACAGACCTTCGAAAATTACAAAAAACAAATCATCATTCCGGATTGGCGATATGTGCGTTGGTTTTTAAGTTGAACAAAATTTTCCCAGGCTCTTCATCTTATCACAAAATGTACAGAGATAGCCCCGGGTTCTCTAGATTATGGTTTGAAGCAAATAGACGTACTGCTTCAACTGAAACGTTTCACAGAGGCCAAACAACGGATCGAGTGAGTTGTTTTGTTTTGTCACCTCGGTTTTTTTTCAACCGTAGAATTATTCTTCGAAACAACGAAGCTAGCGCTGAACTTCTATATTATCGTGGCCTATGTCTGTTCTACTTGGATCATGTGGATAAAGCAATCAGTCATTTCCAGCATGTGCTGCGTTTGCATCCGGACCACGTGGAGACACAGCATGCATACAAGCGTGCAAAAACACTTTTAAAGCTGAAAGAAATCGGCAACAAGTTCATACACGACCGACGATTTTCAAGGGCTTGTGAAACTTATACGGAAGCCTTGAACGTGGATCCCTTGCATGATGCTATGAATGCAAAGTTGTTATGTAATAGAGCATGTGCCAAGTACAATGTGAGTCTAATTTTTAAATCACGGAACAACTTTTTTCTAGCTGGAAAAATATGAAGAATCTCTGGAAGATTGTAACCGCGCCATTTCCTTGGACCCCGCCTACGTGAAGGCCTACGTTCGACGGGCAAAGTGGTATGCTTACTTTTCAAGCTTATTTTTTTTATTGTTCTCTGATTTGACTTTCATGGCATATATATGAAACGAGCTATTAACATGACTTTATCTACTTTGTGCGAGGGTTCTAGCGAAAATGTGGGCCATATGGCTCACTCTTTGGTTTTTTCGACATCTCCATTATCCCAGGCGACTGCAAGAGGGTTTCAATCTCACTTTGGACCTCATATTAGGTATGGTCCTGTCTTGGACGGAGAATTAAAAATTCCCACTGAGAACTCACAATTGCAACTGTCAGCACGAATTTCACTGCGATAGTAGTTTACAGACGGTTGCCCGTGATCCATCACTCCCAAGTGAGCTAAATATTGCTCGGTGACCCAGACCGAGGAAGTGAGTCGACCTAGGGCCACCCTGCCTCGAGCCCAACAGTGTAACCGATAAACCAGTGTGACGGTCTGACATTTTCGTAATCCACTATGGGCCGGTGACTGGCTGGCCAGTTCATGCGGCCTTTAGAGGGGGATGGGTATAATGGGTGACCGCTATACCCCTTTCGCCACCGCGGCGGGCGAGCACGCAACCGCGTGATTCGTACTCTGCTTATGTTTAGTTTTAAATCAAAATTTGGTCACCTCTCTTAAACTGATCACCAAAAATTGATCAATTCTTCAGAGAACACCTGGCATTCGTCGTTGTCATCATACTTTGGTGAAAACGTCGTCATCAGAAGGCAGAACGTAGAACCTCTCCGGCCGAGGCTATTTAAAATCCTAGGCCTTTCGGGAGCATTTTGACAGGCGTTTAAGGCGAGCCCCAAGAACCCACTCTCCTACTGCGTTGAATTAGTTGAAGACGTGATTGCGAAATTGGTCTTTTGTCTTGTGTGGGTGCCCAGTTGCGAATTTGCACACTGATTCGGCGGTCGTCGATTGCTATGATTGGTTTGTCCCGCCTTCCTACTTGGGGCCCAAGAGGTGGAGATTTTTATTTACCGAAAACGCTGAGATGCGGTTCAAAACCGAATTGAGTGTCGCAATTTCCGTTTGTT
This sequence comes from Fasciolopsis buskii, assembly GCA_008360955.1. NCBI lineage: Eukaryota > Metazoa > Platyhelminthes > Trematoda > Plagiorchiida > Fasciolidae > Fasciolopsis > Fasciolopsis buskii. The sequence continues at coordinate 39,865 of LUCM01003968.1, forward strand.
GTGTGTTGGCTTTTTGTTTCACATAAATAGAAAATAAGCAAAAGGCACAAAAATGTTACTATAAACACTTGAAAAGCTAATGTCAGAACTGAAGGTATTTCGGATTGTTTCGAAAAAAACAATGTACTGTGTGATTTGGAATTGCAAATTCAAACCAGTGTTCTACAAACACTGACCGTTTTTCGTTCATGGTGGGTAACCTTTGTTAAGTCAGTTTGTGATTGTAAACTTGTCTTGAAATAGGCTGCCCGTAGTGATCAAAATGACGGTTTGCTACGCGCCTTATCGATTACACCGGGTTTTCATACTTCAGAATTTCAACTTATTTCTTTTCGCTTGCTGCTGTCTGATTGTTCTACACTTATATATATATTTATATATTTACAATAAATATATTCATATATATGCATATGGTAGAAAATTCATCTAAGAGTCGCATTGATTACCTGGAGATTACCTGAGTTTCCCCTGAAAGTCAGTCACGGTGGATTGTAATTTGACTGACTGTAGCGGAATTTTTCCGTGGATCAATTAGCGTTCACTAATTTGTTTGTTTTCGGAGACGGATGAGTCGATTACGGATGGTTCGCCTACACAACAAAATTGATTTAGTGTCAGGTGCCCAGTTGTCGATATTGCGTTCACTTAAATCGAGCGAAATTTACATACTCGGCTAATTGATTAACATGATGGAAACACCCTTATGTGGGTTATGTAGGTTAGCATTTCTAAAATGCGATAACTACACAGTTGCTCCTTATCTGTGCACCCATCCTAATTGGTCGAATGATATTTTTGCTATAGTGCCTCAACACATCTTATTCTTTATTTCTTGGTCACAAGCTATGGAAGTCTGGAAATGTATGACAAGGCTGTAGAGGAATGGAATACAATCGTGGGCATGGATCCTTCCAGCGAAAACAAACAGTCCCTTCAGTCTGCCAAACAGGCGTTAGCGCGTTCGAAGGAAATCGACTATTACAAGATCTTAGGCTTGAAAAAGAATGCGTCATTCGATGAAATTAAACAAGCCTACAAAAAGCGTGCATTGTTGCATCATCCAGGTAATTTTGTTCAAATGACAAAATAAACTGTTGCCAACTGTTGTAATCAATTCGTCGGCGAAATCAGATACGATTGTTCACATTCAAAAACCACTAAAAGTTCCGCTTATCGCAGCAGAATTCAAATACAAAGAAGTTGGTAATCGCTTGACATTTCTGCTGGACATCGGTCATAATAAAAGTTATCCGTGATACTGGAAACTCCCGCAGGTCATCAATTTCTCCGTTAACACTTTTCTAGTATATTGAGAAATAGAAATATCAAAAGCTCACTTTTAGCTCTCCGCCGGAAAGTGCTTCCATAGCATTACAGACCTTCCATCCGCGTCATCTTGTTTCGCCTTCGTTTTCCAGACCGAGTCACGGTTCTTATTTAGTTCTTTCTCTGTATTGTAAATCGCAGTACATTCTTAGTTTGCATCTATCGTTCATACATTTTCACTAATTCAGGACCGTCACGCTTATTCTTAATTGCGTTCATTTCGGTGGATTTTTCAGTCTTGTGCTTGTTTGGATAACAATTTTCGAATGTTATTTTATATAGCTCATTTGGACAACTTTGATGATTAGTGGCCGGTATGATGACCGGCGTTCAACATTGCAGTGTTTCAATGTGAATGCTGCGAACTCGAAATTCTCCAGCGCCGGTCAACTTCCCGACTCAAGAGCCCCCAGTTGGCCGCGATTATCATAGGAAACGAGTGATAAAACAGTTAAGACTGTTGTGTTTACTATTGTAATCCTTCTTTGACACTCAGGACTTGTAAGAGCAACACATCAGGAGATAACCATTTCAATGCCAGCTTCTTGTCAGATTCGCCTCGCACATGATGGCATTTTAAATACTTTACTGAATAGTGTGCGAATGTTGAACATACTACAACGGATTTTCCCTCGGTTGTCAAAATCCGTTTACGAGCATCACCACGCGGAAGTACCTCCTGCCGATTACCAGTTTTCATCTATTAGTGTCCAATACTCTCTGATACACTTGCGTACTAGCATTTCTAAGTGTGGTAGTTGGCTAATTTTCAGTACGTTTTTGTGCACCTCATTGTATCCGCATCCGAATGCGCATGTTACTCCCAGAATAGACACTATAGAGGTAAATTTATTGTGAGCGCATCCGAGCCGTTGACGTGATACAAATCAGCTAGTAAAAAATCAGGTCAACCGTGATATGGTGCGACTGATGCCTGACGGTCAAAGAATGACCGGCATTAAGCAAGAAGAATGACAATAAATGCGCCAATCGTTGACCAATATAATGTTGAACAGCATGGTATCCCAATGAGTGCACGTATCTAGTGGAAACCTTTGATCAACACATACAAGGCACCATAAAGCAGTTTTCAGCAAACGTTCTGGCTAAATGAACCACAGATTCACTTTTCATTACCGTTTGCGCTACACGATTAAGCCACACTTTTCTGACTGTATTTCAGTATTGTTACATGCCCCGCCACCTAACCGCCTGGAACCGTGGAGGACCAAGACTGACGCGGCGACCACTCTTTAGATGCAAGAAAAAGTGTGAACAGTTGTAACCATTGAGATGTATTATGTTGTTGCTATTAGACTGTCTACAATAAGCTGTTTGCCTCCCAGAGCCTTGCGTTCAGTTCCCTTTGTCTTCTGTTCATCATTATGAAGGACTGTTTATCCGCATGCTTATAACGGGACATAAGCAGCGTTTTCGAGTTGAGAACAACAGTGCATCATAGTGTACTTTTTCATGTTTCTTATAATTTGCGTTTACTGCTGAAAATGGTGGCTCATTACGTGTTGATCATGATTTGTTGACGTGAGCTTTGACTTTTCTCAGTTGGTTTCACCTCTATCAGTTGGCAAGTATCTGCCCTCTTCCTTATCATTCTTTGTAAATTTTAGCATTCTGTTATCAATAAGTGGGTGTTTGTCTAACTTCGTTCAATGTGCCTGATTGAAATCAGTTAACTTTTCTTGTTTTTTTTCCTTTAAGATTATCAGGACCTGCCACTAGGAAGTTTTCGTAGTCATGTTTGATGCATGTAATGGAGCACTCATAAACAATATCGACCCATTTCACAGATTAATATGGTTGGGATGGCGTAGCTGTCTCAAGGCTTACCGAAAAGCCTAACCGTGATTGCTCGGTAGCTGCGACTATCAAATATCCTCCGCATTGGTAGCTTTGTAACTTACTATTCCTGCGTGCCACATATCATCATCATCATCATCACCATCATCATCATCATCATCGTCATCATCATCGTTCTGCGTTATACGATAGGAAAAGTCCAACTGACCGCTGTCTTTTTTCAACACGTTACACGTTGCAGTCGAAAGAATGAATGTTCAAGGTGCCACGTCCACTGCACCCTCACATAAATTGGGAACTTTGAAAAATAAAGAAATTGTCTTCAGTGGATCTCATCACATTTTTAAGTGGTCTTTACTGTACCTGAGTAGTTTCATTACAGTATGCGGCAAATCTTGTAATGTCAAACTTTGCTACGGCAAAGTATACTTCATTTTTATTGTTATTGGTTAACTGTTTCAGATTCCGTTCGCTTTTTTCTCCACTCGCGTTTGGCGTTTTTGCGTGTTCTCTAGTGAAGCGCTTCCGTTAGGTACTTCCAAGCGGTTGTTATTGTTTGCATTAGTACTGTTAGGTGTATTGGCCCTCTACAGTCGCAGCAATAAACATGAGGGATCATCATCATCATCGTCTTCATCGTTCAGCGTTAAATAGCAAGACAAGCTTCACTAACCACTGCCTTTTCCCCAAAGTAAATATCCAAAAGAAACAGTGAGTGGACCTACACAGGTGGGGGAAGATAAGAAGCTCCTGTAGCCAACATATGAAACAGTCTAACTGTACAAGCACACTCGTTCAATCATTCTGATTTGATAGGAAATGGCAACGCGATCGCCACCGTTCGCCATTCACTGACATATCCTTGAGTATCTCCAGCCGACTGGTTGACGAGTCTTTCGGAACCCAACCACGAAGACGTGCGACACCTACTTTACCTATGTTTGCTGTACATTTTCTCATCTCATGTTATCACGTTATCTGTTGACTTCCACATGGTTTCTCCCATTCCTTGGGAGGAGCCCAAAATAGAGGGCATGGTACGATAGACGAATCTTCGCCACGAGGTAGAAGATAGTGGATAAATGTGTGAATTTTGCTGAAGTTATTAAATGAATGAATGAACAATTGAATAAGTTAACTTTTTTACCACTAGTTCTTTTCTTTCGCTTGTTCTATCTGAAGTCTCATGTTTTTCTCGCCCTTTCGTGAGTGTTTACTCAGACTACTTATCAGGCGGCTTTGAACTGTTTGAAACTAAGGTGGAGTAATCGTACTCCCTGGTTGTGTAGATACCGATGATATCCAGTCTCCACAGTGAAAATTTTCGCTTGATGGTAATCATCGCACTGCTGTCACAACGAGACTACACCTTGACGTGGTGTGACGGCTTGCGTGCCTCCGTGATCCAACGAGCTATACAGGATGGCTTATCTCAAGCCGAAGATCCAATCATGCCTGGAAGGTCAATGGGTAGAGGCCTGGCGAAGTAGCCTCCTGGTCCTCCAATTTTGGGGTTGATCTGAATTAGCAGCTCAGTCGAAAAAAGGAGTGGAAGACTAATTGATCCAAGTAGATGGGCGCCCACTCAGCTATTCCCCGCTGCCTTGCGGTCAGGTTCTTGTCAGAACCAAAGGCTTTGGTTGAGAACACTAATCGTTCTTCTGCTTAGCGGCTGGACTCCCTAGCAGTACCCGTCCATTATTCCCCATGAGTTACACGCCTACAAAGAATTCCATACTGCATCGGTCGTCGCGCAGGATGATCAGGACTGCACTGTTCATTGTACCGAGCGGGGTGGGTTGGGTAGTGATAAGTATGCTATTACTCAAAGTTCCCTCTCTTTTATTCAACTTGTCTGTTCTGTCTCCAACCCAATCTGTTTGCCCCTTCTGCCCACCCATAGTATCTCCATTGATAACACGCCCGACACTCGCAAAGGTTTATTGTCAAGTAGTGTAGTGGGTGGTTTTCAGTCTGTTAGCTCACATCTTCTCAAGCCTCGTCAGCTTCTGCATCTGGGTTCCTTCAATGTGCGCACTTTAATGCAGGCTGGCCAACAGGCGTGTTTGGCTCTGACAGTGGACTCACTTTCGATTGATGTCTGCTGTGTGAGTGAAACACGAATTCAGGATTCGAGTAGAGTAATTCAACTAACTGCGCCAAACGTCTCGTCAAGGTATTTCCCTCACACTTCAGGAGACGAAGCAGCTCAAGCTGTGGGTCAACGTGGTGTGGGAATAGTCTTGAGTGAGAAGGCTGAAGCAGCCCTTTTGGACTGGATCCCAGTCAACAGTCGCTTGTGTGCCATGAGACTGCAGGGATCAGTCGGCGTCCGAAAGGATAGTAGTGTTAAGCGTAGATTATTTGTTAACTCGGCATACGCTCCCACAGACTGCAGCACTGATATGGAGAAAGACGAATTTTACGACAACCTCGTNGTGCTTTGAGTTAGATTGACCATACCACAGTAAGCTACCGTTGGTGCGGTTCTGTTCAGAACTTTAGATCATATTGGACCACGTACGTCGAATCGGACCATGCGTTAGTTTTAATGCGATTGTTGCTGCAGCTGAATGGCCATCGACGCAGGCCACAAATGCGATTGGCTGTTGAACGTTTGCCTGATTCGGCTGTTCGCAACAGCCACGAACAGAAACTGTCCGAGGAACTGAGAACTACGACCAGTAGCAATGTAGACGATCAGTGGGATCAAATTAAGCAGGCGATGCATTTGGCAGCGAATTTCGCCTGCGGTCCCAGATCTAGCGTTCATCAAAAACACTGGATCTTGCAAGCGTTCCTAAGTCTAATGGGGCAAAAACGCCAGCTGCCTAAGTGCAAGGAAATGAATAAGATGCGTCGGCAGTTGCAGCGTCAGTCGACCATAAGCCTTAGGAATAACCGCGGAAACTGGTGGGTTAAGGTAGCCGAAGTGATGGAAGTGGCGTCCGCTTCAGGTAACAGTCAAAGACTGTTTAAGCTTATACGCGACAGCGGTGGGCGGCGAACTTCGGTTAGTGAAGTCGTGTGCGATAATAATGGAGAGCTCAAACATGGTAGACAGGAAAGACTAGACCATTGGGCAGAACATTTCAAGAATCAGTTTAACTGGCCATACGCTATCGTATCTAGTCCGACGCCTGGAGCTGTGAATCCTTGGGAGGTGTCACTTGATCCCCCAACGGAATTGGAAGTGCAGTCGAATATTCGGCTTCTGAAGAGAGGAAAAGCTGCCGGTCCCGACGACCTTCCCTCAGTTCTTTTCAAATTGGGTGGAGAAGTGCTGATGAAATCACTTACCTCTTTGCTTCGTGATATTTGGAACCAGGAGCGTATCCCGCTATCGTGGGGTGAGTCACTGATTATACCCATCTTCAAGAAGGGTACACGGAGTGACTGCAGCAATCATCGTGGGATTAGTCTAATTCCGATAGTTACTAAGGTGTTAGCTTCGATAATGCTGCGCCGTTTGACACCGATTCGCGAGAGTAATATCCGCGAACAACAGGCCGGATTTCGGCCAGGTCGAGGTCGCATCCACCAGATATTCACTTTTCGAGAGATATTCGAAACGCGCCACACACACCGCCGCCCTACGATCGTAGTCTTCCTCGACTTGAAAGGTGCTTTCGACTGCGTGGATCGACCGGCACTACTCAGTGCTCTCCACCGGAAGGGTATGCCAAATAAGTTTGTGAACCTGTTGCGAGCATTGTACTCGCATACTTTTGGTCGCGTTAGGGTATACGGTGAACTGTCGCGTTCATTCGAAACTACTAGTGGCGTTCGACAAGGGTGTCCCATCTCTCCATTCTTGTTCAACTTCGTCATGGACGAGGTGATGAAAGATACTTTAGGAGGTCTCCGGAATGTAGGAGTCGAACTGGGAGGTGGAGGAAAGCTATGCGACCTAGATTACGCAGACAACGACGTCGTGTGCCTGTTCGAGTCTGCGGACCATGCACAACGGACACTAGATAGACTGTCGAGATCGGTTGCTCGGTTTGGCATGTGCTTTGCACCTTTAAAGTGCAAAGTACTGTTACAGGAGTGGACGACAGCAGCGCCGAACTTGATACTGGATGGAGAGAAAATAACGACTGTGGACCGTTTCGCCTACCTTGGTAGCTGCGTGTCTAACGATGGTAGCTGGGGAGTGGAGGTAAATATGCGTATACCCAAGGCTCGGGCAGCTTACGCTGGATTGAAGCACTTGTGGTGTCAGTCTGATATTTCACTGAAATTGAAAAGTCGTGTATACTGTGCTGCAGTGCGTTCAGTTCTGTTGTACGGTTGCGAGACGTGGAGTATGCGTGTGGGCAGTGTTCGTCGGTTGGAGGTTTTAGACAACGGATGTTTACGTAGTATGGCTAGGATTGGATGGAGTGACCGAGTGAGTAATATTGTTATGAATCTGGTATTGGGTGCCACTTCTGAGAATAGCTTGTTTCAGCGTATGAAACTTAGTAGACTACGCTGGTTGGGTCATGTGTTGCGTATGGCGAACACTCGTCTACCATACGGTGCCTTACTTTGTGTTCCTCCTAAGGAATGGAAGAAGCCATGTGGAGGCCAACAGATGGCGTGGCAACGTGGGATGAGAAAATGTATAGCGAAGTTAGGTAAAGTAGGTGTTTCCTGCCTTCGTGGTTAGGGTCTGAAAGACTCGTCGACTTGCTGGCTGGAGACACTGAAGGATATGGCAGTGAACCGTGAACAGTGGCGATCGTGCTGTTATTTTCTATCGAATCAGAATGATTAAAAACACGCGTTTGTACAGTTAGACTGTGTTTCGTATGTTGGCTGCAGCAGCATATTATCTTCTCCCGCCTGTGTAGGTCCACTCCCTGTTCCCCTTGGATATTCACTCTTTTTATATAAACGTGTAACCCTGGTGAAAGGCAGTGGTTGGTGAGGCTTGTCTTGCTGTTTAACGCTGAACGATGATGATGATGATGATGACCGCAATGCTTAGTCAATACACACTATTCGAAATCATGCAACTATCATCTATCTATTGTCATCCATTGGGCGATCGTATTTCTCGGAAGTCGTTTAAAATGTGTACGAGTTGGTTTCCGTGGTCAGCTCGGCACTGCGCTTCTGACCTGAATTCATTCGTGCTAACAGATTGTTTTGTACATTTGCAGTCCCGAACGGTCTTTTTGTCCAGCTACTTGGTTTTACTAGGTTTATTTATTGAAATGCGGATGGTTTCCTGAGTTATGAGCAAATTACTGGTTGCTCCCATCTTCAGGAAAGGATTACACACTGATTAAAGTAGACATTATGAAATCAGTTTGATTCTTGTAGTTGCGAAGGTAATGACCTCGATGATGACAAAGATTAGTCAAAATGATGTTCGCAAATTGCAAACCGGGTTTCTCTCAGATTGAGGTTGAATCGCCAATTAGGTGGAATGTGGCAACCGCACACCACCAGTTTCACTTTTTGCAACCGCTAACCTTACATCAGCGTCCTATGAACCCGGTTGCTACCCCACAGCGCCATCCACTCAATACTAAAAGAGAACAAGAAATAATGAAAGATCGATTGCGAAATAATAATTTCAAGAACTCTCTGAAAAAAGGAAGCATTTCGAATATAAAGATGTCACTGACTGCGACACAACCATATTGCCCAATGCCCCGCAGTCGTTGCTTTTGGAGATCTTGTGAACGCTAATCCGGAAGTCTAACTTAACCCAAGCAAACCAGTCTGTTGAATAAGGTTTTCATGTTTTTTTGCTGTCATCGACTGGCAACGTCGACTCATCTCGCAACCATCACGTGACTCGGAAGAAGGTGTACAACCGGGTCATCCTTTTGTTGGCATATTCAGACCATCTCAATCTATTTATATGCGGCTTTGGTCTAATGCAGTTCTGAAGCAACATTTTACATTTTGAAAATAAAAGACGCATCCTAGATATACTCCCATCGTCCAGACGATCGAGAAAAACCTGCAACTTGTTTGGATACTAATAATCTAAATCAAACAGTTTATCGCCTGAGCATATATCAACGCCACTGACCTCATATGAGGATAGGACTCTCTCCATAATCGTTTGGGTTGAGGTTAAAAAAAACGGTGGACAGGGAAAATCCTGACAAATGCGAGTTTTCGTGATGGATACGAATGAAAGATCGCCACATGCGCGACTTCGATTGTTAGCTTACAGAAGTGACTTCCTCTGGTACACCTTTCAGTGAGCAGCAGCGCCACAAAATTGCACGGCCGACTGAATCGAGCATCTTAACAGCAGAAGACAGCGACCTTGGGCTTGTGGAAGGTGTCTTTATGACGCAACATTTGTTGCAAATGGAAAATTTAATCAAAACAGCCTCGACCGCGTGGCAAACGGCTTGGTTCTGAAATATACACCTACATGCATTAGATCATCGGCGAAAGGTAATGCTTGGGAGCAGTTCCGATGGGATACTCCTTGATTTTGACATGAAGGTTTACCACTCTGTGCAAATCGGTACAAACACCGATTCACACCAGTCTTTTGGAGTCCCTTCCTTTTCCCAGATTGATCCCGGGAGTTTTGTCACCACTTCGCCACCATCCTTGAAGAAGGACGGCTGCGATCGATCTGGTCCAGGCGCCTTATACCTTCTAAGAAAATCTTTCTCCCTAATGACCTCTATCTTTAATGAAGGACTGGTACCTACCGGCATTGATTTACCTTCCGGTATAAGTGGAACGCCCATTGTGGTCGTGTGCCCACTAAACTGCTCCCTGAAGTATTCTGTCCAGCTCCAGCAGACGGTCTTCAGAGTGAATCAGTGTGCTGTCATATTCCTTAATCACCACTTACGCTGGACCTCTATGAACCGGTATTCCCACTCAGTCGGTAGCAAAAGTCTAATCCATTTCACTATTCACCACTGTTCGCTGTCATTTTTCAGGCCATCCGGGGTACGGAACTGCCAGCATCTATCAAAGCAACGGAGATCAAGGCCATTCACTGTTTTTGAGGTTCGCGTGACTTGAAGCTCTGTGTTGCAGTTGGCGTTAAGTTTAGGGCCTCTTTGATTAGCTCGGATTTTGATCATTTTTTGATCATAGTCGGGTTGAGAAGCTCCGACTGGAAGTCCTGTTTGCGATTATGCACTAGAAGCGACTGCGCAGGACGCCTGGTTTCCCAGTTGGTGTCACCATAAACTAAGCACACAAGGCATTATCAGTCCACGGGTGTGGGCCGGAATGATTCACACTGCCGGTGACTAGTGACAATTTCAATCTGAATCCAGCACCGTGAAAACAAAGGAGGAGCCAGGGTGGAGGGATGTCACTTTTTCTTGTAAGACTGTGTGCCTTAGGAACAGTCTGCGATCGGAACACACTTGAATGAAACGATCTCCGTTATCAGTGCGATCGGATGGGACAGAAAGTTGGCCTCCGATTTGCATTTCCATCTCCGCTATGTGGCCAAGCTGGAGGTCAGAATCACCGATCACAATGTCCAATGGACGCACACTTCGGGGTAGTCGAGATGCCTCCCAGTAGTACTCATCTTTGATCTCAGGAGAGCTGCAATCATTGGGCGCATGACCAAATACTGTGGGTAGACAGCAACGCTTCACTCGATTACCGTTGAGACGTACGAAACCACTCAATCGAGATCCAGACTCTGCACGTTCGATTCGCATTCTCAGAGTGGGTCCAACGCCAGCCTCTCCATGAGAGCTTGAAGCCGGATCGCTTGACATGCGAAAAGTGAAGTGAGAGGATGAGGTTGTGTGTGGAATATGGAAGTGGAATCCTGTATTCGCTTGACAGCATGGATCTAGCTAAGGCCGTATGTTGCCCTATTTGATTGGTCTTGCAGATATTGAAGCCACCCAAGTGAAGTAAACACTTGAGTATTTTTGCCCGACACTCGTGATTTTTCTTGACTTAACATGCGTCTTTGACTCGGTCGGCAGAGCAGCGCTGCTTCGTGCTCTTTACCTAAATGGTGCGCCATAGAAGTTCATAAATCCACTGTGTTCACTGTGTGTGTTTGTTTAGTTTTGTTCCTCTAACGTTATATGATGAACTACGAAGGACATTCCTGGCAACTACCAGTGTTCATCAAGGGTGTCCTGTTTTCCCCTTCTTGTTTTACTTCGTAATGGAGAATGCATAAAAAGGTATTCAGGACGTCGCAAGCGGAAAACTGGCATATGGAAGAAGCTGTGTGGCCTAGAGTATGCAGACCATCTTTTGTGCGTGTTCTTATCTACGGAACGTACGCAACATTCACTAGCCAGACTCACGAGGACTGTAGCTCTATTGGTCACGTGCCTTGCACTCTCATTGTATAAAGTGTTATCACAATACTGAATATCAATAGTTCTTACGTTGGTACTTGGCCAAAAGGACCTACTCTTTGTTGACGAAAGGTGATAACGGTAGCAGAAGTGGACGTTACTGTGTTTTGGATCGTGTAAAGAATGCTGAAGTTAGAAATGGAGTGTTTCGGTGACAAATCAGAGAATACTGTATCAGATTACATCCAAACTAGTATAGGCTTCGTTGGGCCATGTATTGCTTACAGCAAACACGTCTACCCTACGTTGCCCTGTTTTCTTTTCTTCATTTGGATTGGGAGACGGTATGTGGAAGTCAGCAGATGACGTGGCGACGTGAAACGAAAAAATATGCAAGGGACTTCGCAAAGTAGGTGTCTCGTCTTAGTGTTTGGGGTCCAGAAGATTCTTCAGCCAATCAGTTAGAGACTTCAAATGATATGGCAGCAAACCGTGAACATTGACGATCGCAATGGCACTTTACGTCGATTCATAGTGGTTGAAATCTAATGTGCATTATTCCAGATAGATGATGTGTTCCGTATTTTGGCTGCCAGGAGATTCTCTTCTCTTCCCACCACTGTAAGTCCACTCTCCGTCTGGGTTGTATTTCTATTCTTTGTGCAGCAGTATGGGAAGAGATGCGGTAAATAATATTTGCCTTCCTGTTTAGTGGTGTACGAGAATGAGGATAGTTTCTTCTTGACCAAAACTGAATTTATTTTCATCCTTCGAGGTATTCTCACGAATATGAAAGCACTGGTTCTCGTTACTTTGTAATAAGTGAAACAATTTATTCGACTAACTTTCTGTGTATTAACTCGTTAATCTCACCAATTTGCACAAGAAATTGCAAAAAATGTCATATTCATTTATCCACGCTTTTGTTTCTCTGCAATTTTCGGTTAGTTTGTCCGTGATTTAATTTTCTGCGCCTTTAAAGACTGCTAATTCGTCATTCAAGTCTTCCATATATTTTTATTTTCTGATGTTCGCCTGATAGATCGTCACACTGCTGCAGACGCTGCTACGAAATTGGAACAAGAGCAGAAGTTTAAGGAAATCGGCGAGGCGTATAGTGTCTTGTCCGATCCTCAGAAGCGACAGCAATATGACAACGGAATGCTCACAGCTGACGGTTTTTCTGGAGGTAAGGAAGCGAAAATCACTGACTCGTATCAGTAAAACTCTTCATTCGATACGCTTCTGATTCTTAAGTACAACATTTCCCAATTATTTAAAAACTTCATTCGGGTTTGCTTTCATCCGACTACGGTTTTTCGTTTATTTTTACTAATTTTTTTGATAAACAGCTCTGAAAACGCAGGTGTGTAAAACATCTGCGCTGTATGTAACATGGTGACATCATAACGACATCTGGCTAGATATGATATTAGCACTGGCGCTGAACAATAGTACTTATAGTAAACCAAACGGACAACACATGCCTGAGAGTGAAGACCGAGCCTCCTACTAATTTGATAGAGAACACAACGATTCTCGGTAAATCCGTGTGGTTTGCGCCAACAGTGTTGGGCGACTAAAGTTTCGCGATTCAGCTTCCATGGCGAGAACCGCAAATACGTCATTGTTCATACGTTTATCACCAAATCCACGTCGAATGAAATAAAAAGAAGAATAATTTACAGTAGTGATGGTTTTAACACGATTTCATACAATTCGTCATGTGTTATCAACGTCAAGCTGATTAGAAAGAAACCATTAAAGCCCTCTACAGCTGTTTTATACTTAAGAATCATTAGCAGTGCATGTCCACCGCGCGCGAAGCTGAGACGAACGGTTGTGAGTCGAACGCTTTACTCACTGATCCAGCTTGCCAGGCCTTCAATGGTTTGTTAGATATGAACTCTATAGGATGTGGCGCCCTTTTTCATCACTGGATTATTGCTGGCCGCAGATCTTTCCTCAGCAGATGATCAACTTCTAGGTGATGCGTGGTGAGTTGGGTGTTGGTACAGCATGATGAATTGTTTGAAAGTCGTATCGAACCCTTTACCATTGTGAACCATCCAGTAGAAAAGTTCTGCATGGTCCTTTGTTGTGTGTTCGGATTTCACAGAGCAGTCGTCCATTATTTAGTCGTCGGTCATCTGGTGACCGAAGGTCTGTGGCCTGGAAAAATCCAGTGTCGAATAGAAGAGCCACATCATGTGGGGTTGACATTTCATAAACCACTGATGGCATGCCTGGTTGGATTAATGGACAGACAGTCATTCTCGAGTTCGTGTCCTAGTTCGGGCGCAGTGGATTCTCGCTGCCAATGATTTCTAAAAGGTATGGAGCAGCTGTATAGTGCTTCCATGATTTCGTACCGATGATTTGGGTGTTTACCTTGAATTTTGAATAGCATAAAGAACGGAAATGTTCGACATTTGAATTAGTATGCAGGTATCATTCACAAGTAAATTATTGATCAACAACTAAACCTACACTGTAGCTTCAAGATTTCTTCACATTGTTTTCAGTATGTTACTGACTAGTGTTTTATGACCACCAATGCTAACATTTCCGTACTATGGGTGCGAGGCCACTTTTAGTCCAACAAGAAAGCTGGTACTTTGCTTTTTGATCAGCGGTATTCGCCAAAATTGGCTTTAAGTCCTTGGAACATCGTTACAGTTATCGAACTTTAGATACTCACAATATAAGCACATTCCATTCAACTGTTCATTCTGAATTATATCGAGATTAATCAACACAAGGTGTTCAGTATTTGGTTGGCCCACTTTGGATCTGCTAACAGCATGACTTCCCCAGTTTGTATTCATTGTTCAGTGTCTGTGATACTCTCGCGGTATTAGGCTCTTTTCCTCTTTCAATCTGGTCTGTACTTTTGTGATATTCGAAAGGCAATACCCTACATGCTTTCTTGTATGGCGATTCTAAAGATGTTCACTCAGATTAAAACTAGGTGATATGAAGGCTTTTAGTATCAGACTTTCGCAATATAGTCACGTTCATTTGACCTTCAGCTGTCATTCCTTATTGTGGCCAAGTGTTCCTTGCTTGCTACCTTTATTTGTCTTGCGCATTTTGATCTTGAAAGCGCCGAATCCATTGATGAAGTGTTCTCTTTAGTACGTTTAGTGCTTCGTGAATGATATTTTCATTCAACCATCTTGCGTATTCCTGTGGCTGACAAAGCAATAATTCGAAATTTTTAAACATTTTAACCAACTGATAGGCTACACAACATTTTAAGGTACGATCATATGTTTTTCGTTATACGAGGACTTTGTTCTCTAAGTATGAAATGAGCGCAATTCACGATCACAGGTCTGTTCACGGGCGGGCACTCCTGTGACATTTCCGATCACGATAGGTTATAAAAAGAGACACTGAATCCGACGTTAGATCTCGGCTGATTATCATAGATTAACCACATGCGCTTCCCTAACGGCGTCTTTTGTTGTTGTCGTTGTTATTGTTGTTGTTGTCTCTCTGCGACAGGCAAATAAACATTCCACTCGCATACTAATGCCACAACATGTAAACAGTCATTTTGAAGCGCTTAATATTTATTTGCGACTAAAATTTTCTCTCATATTTTAAGTTTTCTCAGTCTTGCGGCTCATTTTAGACTTTAAAGGTGTAGAAATTTCTAAATATGGTTGCGTCGTGGGCGATTTTCTTGAATACAACTTCCAGTTTAACCGGATCTTCACTCGGAAACAGTAACTATTTACCCGTCACTAATCAGACAGGCCAGTGGCCAACATTACGGCCTTTCAACCTGAAGGCCGCGGGATGGATTCCTGTGATTGCTAACCAAACTCTCGAATTGACAACCTTCTGTTGACCGCAACGGCCTTTTCCAAAAATGGTGTGCTTTGTGGTTTCTTGAGTAAGGGAAGTAAAAGATGTAGAAAAATTTAGTAGATATCGATAACGCTGTTTTTGCTTAAACACAATTTTTTCCATAGTTATTTCCATTGCGAATTTGGACAACAACGGTGGGAGCGGTTATCCTTGACGAACATCGGATCCCATAGTGAACTCGAGTGAGGGATCGCCATAATCACAAGCATGTTTTTTATTGTTCGCGTGCGGGAATCGCAAAGGAATGAATTCCTGTGGCACACTCCAATATGATGCGTCGTCACATAACTGCACGATTGATCGCCTGCAGTTTCGGCATCGGTCGCCTACGGAAAGTATGTGTCCTCTAAAATGTGTCGCGGAGACACAAGTCAAAAACCGACTTAATTCTTGCGCGTACACTGTCACAACGAGCTGCACTTTGACGTGGTGTGACGGCTTGCGTGCCTCCATGATCCAACGAGCTAAACAGGATGGCTTATCTCAATCGTGCCTGAAAGGTCAATGGGTAGAGGCCTGACGAAGTAGTCTCCTGGTCATGGTCCTCCAAGTTGGGGGTTGATCTGAGTTAGCAGCTCAGTCGAAAAAACGAGTGGAAGACTAATTGATCCAAGTAGATGGGCGCCCACTCAGCTATTCCCCGCTGCCTTGCGGTCAGGTTCTTGTCAGAACCAAAGGCTTTGGTTGAGAACACTAATCGTTCTTCTGCTTAGCGGCTGGACTCCCTAGCAGTACCCGTCCATTATTCCCCATGAGTTACACGCCTACAAAGAATTCCATACTGCATCGGTCGCCGCGAAGGATAATCAGGACCGCGCTGCCCATTGCATCGAGCGGGGTGGGTTGGGTAGTGATAAGTATGCTATTACTCAAAGTTCCCTCTTTTTTATTCAACCTGTCTGTTCTGTCTCCAACCGAATCTCTTTGCCCCTTCTACCTGCCCATAGTGTCCCCGCTGCTAACATGCCCGATACTCGCAACGGTTCAGTGTTAATTAGTGTGGTAGGTGGCTTGCACTGTGTTAGCTCACATTTTCTCAAGCTTCATCAGCCTCTGAATCTGGGTTTCTTCGAAGTGCGCACTTTAATGCAGGCTGGCCAACAGGCGTCTTCAGTTCTGACAGTGGACTCATTTTCGATTGATGTCTGCTGCGTGAGTGAAACACGAATTCAGGATTCGAGTAGAGTAATTCAACTAACTGCGCCAAACGTCTCGTCAAGATATTTTCTTCGCACTTCAGGAGACGAAGCAGCTCAAGCTGTGGGTCAACGTGGTGTGGGAATAGTCTTGAGTGCGAAGGCTGAAGCAGTGCTTTTAGACTAGATCCCAGTCAACAGTCGCTTGTGTGCCATGAGACTGCAGGGATCAGTCGGCCTCCGAAAGGATAGTAGTGTTAAGCGTAGTTTATTTGTTATCTCGGCATACGCTCCCACAGACTGCGGCACTGACATGGAGAAAGATGAGTGTTAGGATAACCTCGTCGCTCTTGTTCGGAAGAGCAAACGCTGTAACATGGTAATGGTAGCAGGTGACTTTATTGCACAAGTTGGAAAACTTAGTGCATCGGAATCCTGTTTGAGTTCGCGGTGCGTCTTGCCTGCTCGGCGAACGGATAACGTGAGAGAATTCTCCAGTTCTGTATGAACAATAACTTATTTCTGTAGCACAGTTCGCGTCGCACAGCGACATGGCGCTCTAAGTCGACGGGTCTACTGAGTCAGCTCGACCACATTGCACTAATCTACCACTGGCGCGGTTCTGTCCAGAATTATAGGTCGTACCGGACGACGTACGTCGAATCACCATGCGTTATTTTTAATGAGATTTTTGCTTCAGCTCAACGGCCATCGACACAGGCCACAAACTCGATTGGCCATCGAACGTCTGTGTGATTCGGCTGTTCGCAACAGCTACGAACAGAAACTATCCGAGGGACTAAGGACTCCGACGAGCAGCAGTGTGGACGAGCAGTGGGACCAAATTGAGCAGGCGATGCATTTAGCAGCAGATTTCGCCTGGGGTCCTAGATCCTCCGATCATCAAGGCACTGGGTCTCGCAAGGGTCGCTTGGTCTAATGGAGCAAAAACGTCAGCTCCCTAGCTGCAAAGAGGTGAATAAGGTACGTCGACAGTTGCAAAGTCAGTTGGCGATAGGTCTTAAGAATGACCCTGGAAACTGGTTGGTTAAGGTAGTCGAAGATATGAAAGTAACGGCCGCTTCAGGTAACAGTCAACGACTGTTTAAGCTTAAACGTGACACCGGGGGTGGCGAACTTCGGTTAATGAAGTCGTGTTCGATAGGACTGGAGGACTCATCCATGGTGGACAGCAAAGGCTGGACCGTTGGGCAGAGCCCTTCAAGGATTAGTTTAGCTGGCTGCACGATGACGTCTGAAGCTGTGAGTTCTTGGGAGGTGTCTGTCGACCCCTCAAAGGAAGTGGAATTGTGGGCCGAATA
This sequence comes from Fasciolopsis buskii, assembly GCA_008360955.1. NCBI lineage: Eukaryota > Metazoa > Platyhelminthes > Trematoda > Plagiorchiida > Fasciolidae > Fasciolopsis > Fasciolopsis buskii. Next base: position 57,607 of record LUCM01003968.1, read on the forward strand.
TCTGAAGTCTAAAGAGAAGGGGAGCAGACGGTCTCGACGAACTTCTCCCAGTTCTTTTCAAAGTGGGTGGAGAAGCACTGGTGAGATAACTTGCCTTCTTGCTTCGTGATATTTGGAATGAGGAACGTGTTCCATTATCGTGAGGCGAAACACTGATCATACCCGTCTTCAAGAAGGGCACACGGGGTGACTATAGCAATCGTCGGAAGATTAGTTTCCAAGGCGTTAGCTTCGGTAATGCTGCGTCGTTTGACACCGATTCGCGAGGGTAATATCCGCGAACAACAGGCCGGATTTCGGCCAGGTCAAGGTTGCATCGACCAGATATTCAATTTGTGGTAGTTACTAAAAACGCGCCACACACTGCCGCCCTTCGGTCGTACTCTTTCTAGAGTTGATAGATGCGTCGGACTCCGTGGATCGACCGGCACTATTCAGTGCTCTCTACCGGAAGGGAATGCCAACGAGTTTCCTAAGCCTGTTACGAGCATTCTGGTTGCATAACTGTGGTCGCATGAGAGTATACGGTGAACTGTCAAGTTCATTCGAAACGACTAACTGTGTGCGACAACGGTGTCCCATCTCTCCATGCTCGTTCAACCTCGTCATGGTCGAGGTGATGGAAGATGTATTGGGAGGTCTCCAGGACGAAAATAATCGAACTGGGAAATGGATGAAAGCTATGTGACCTAGATTACGCATATGACGTTGTCTTTTCTAGTCTGCGGACCACGTACAACGCGCACTGGCTAAACTCCCGAAGTCGGTTACTCGGTTTCATGTGTGCTTTGCACCTTCAAAGTGCCGTACTTGGTGCTGAGCGGAGAGGGACTAACGATTGTGGACCGTTTCACCTACCTTGTTAGCTGTGCGCCGAACGACGGTCGTTCGGGAATAGAGTTAAATACGCGTATATCCAAGGCTCGAGCAGCTTACGCTTTACTGAAACACTTGTGGCGTCGGCCTGATATTTCACTGAAGTTGAAAGGCCGAGTGTACTGTACCGCAATGTGCTCAGTTCTGTTGTATGGTTGCAAGACATGGAATGTGTGTTGGAAATGTTTGTCGGTTAGATGTTTTCGACCACCGATGTCTACGTGGTATGGCTAAGATTAGATGGGGTGACCGGTTGAGTAACATGGAGGTGAGGAATGTTGTACTAGGTGCCGGCTCTCAGAATACTTTGTTTCATTGTATGAAACTTATTAAACTACGCTGGTCGTATCACGCTTTGCGTATGTCGAACACCCGTCTGCCATATCGCGCCCTATTAAGGGTTCCTCACAAGGAATGGAAGTAGCCATGTGAAGGCCAACAGATGACGTGGCAACGTGGGATGAAAATGTACAGCGAACATAGGTGAAGCAGGTGTCTCATGTGTTCGTGGTTGGGGTCCGAAAGACTCATCAACCACCCCCTATTTTCCTTGGATATTCGCTCTATTTATACAAACATGTAACTTTGGGAGAAGGCAACGACCAGTGAGGCTTGTCTTGCTATTTAACGCTGAGCGATGATGATGATGATGTTGATGAGGTGCACTTTGGATGACTTATGCGCTAGTCTGCAATGTCGTGCATTGTCTCTGTGACGTGTTTTATTGGTTTATCACCGACTGTATGCTGGCAACTAGAAAGCGTCATTTCGAGTAAGCTGAAATTAGAACTTCTGTTGTAGAGCTGCACGTCACTCTGAATGCTTGAAATCTGGCAAAAATGCTTTTCCCGAAAACCGTATCATGTTTTTCTCACACAAGCCTCATGATCGATGAATTTTACGAGTGCATTCTGTCTTTAACGTTAAAGTTTCGGGCAAAAAACAAGCGATATAGCACAATCAGGCGGAACAATCGTTCTAGATTGAACTTCATTCATGTAACTGGGAATCCTTTGTCTCCTATTGTTTGAATTTCGCTGTCAATCGTGGTTACCCTTTATTAACACGATTACATTTTTCAGAAAATATTTGTGTATCGTTTGTTTCCGTTTGTTGCACTTCATCAGCATAAGACGTACCAAATTCTTTGGAGTTGAATTGTTAACAGTTCTCAGCACGTAACCCTTGTGGATTTTGATATTTGTTTGCTCTTCTTTTGAGCCCAGCGGGTAGGATGTGATTGATGCTTGTATTTTCATTTATCTTCGCGCTGCTACTCCATATTTTGTCCGTTTCTCGTTTAGCGCACCGAATGAACTGAAACTGCGCTTAGCCTGTTGACTGCATTATTGTATTAAAAGTTTTTTGTTATTGGATATCGATTGTTATGTTTGGTCATGTATATCTTGCTGCGTATTCACCCAGTGAGTTCCATCAATCTGGTACTTCGTTTGACCTAAAGATATACTTCCAGTATACCTTTTACCGGATAAAACAGTCGCGGCGAAGACTGTATGTTAGCTGTAAGGACTCATTTAACGTGGTCATGAGAATCGTGGAACACGCGTAACTGATCGTTTTGAACTTTCGCTCTCTGGATTAGTTAAATCTAGTATCCAATCTGGATTCATGACATGATTTTATACGGCCAACTTGGCTGAAATTAGATTTTAAATGTGGATGTTTGTCTCTGCGTTCCCGAATTTTTTACTCCTCTCAAATTAGTCATAATGTTTTAGTGAAAGAAGTGGCATTTTTCTTACCTTCTCTTCATGGCGTGCAGTGTTTTTGTCAATGTGAAGTAACTGACCTGACTGCTTTGCTCATTCCCGATTGTTGGCAGTCCGAGAAGCCAGATTGCCATAAAAAAGGTGTTAGTGATAAGCACACAAGAAAATCACTTTCTGTCACCACCATTGTATCGCAGAGTTTATCGTCGTGTTCTCCATTATTCATTCTCACTTGGATTTTCTTTTTCAGGCAAAATGAACGCTCGTAACTTATTCACTCAGGTCTTCCCGGGATTCAATACCAACGGTTCTACCATTCACTTTTGTTTCTCGTAACTGCTCACTGAACTCCACCACTCTATTCAGATGAAAAACGGATTTTCTGATCGATGAATGTTTATGCCAAGTTGACGCTGTATCACCATCCTCACGGCAATTGTATCAGATGCGTGGCGAACTGTTTATCGTGGGCTCGTGGATATACGTTTTAGTGCAAGTCTTTCGGTTCCAAGCGGTCCCACTTTCTGCGGCACAATCTATGTGCTCGCCTTGCAGCTTACCTGTGCGTGTATGTATTTGAAATTTTTTATTTTACGCGTTCCCAACCTAGTTAGGTAATCCGTCCTTGTTAATTCCCGTCCATTTCATTTTCACCGAACTTATCTGCGTGGTATTCACAACGTTCTTCTGAGTACTTGATAGACGAGGATTATTCTTGACTCGCACTGCCACTTGTCCAACGACCTGCTTTATCGATTACTCTTGTTGGTTCAGGTCGTTGAGAAAACTGCCCACTGCATTTTCAGCGAATTACGTTTCTTTATGGTCAATCGGATTTGATTTATTTCGAGTCACTTTCATTAGTTTCGGGGACAGGATGGCAAAATCCTATTTTCGTATCCCTCGTGGTTAGCCAATGCGTTCTGCTTGTACGCAAGGCAGTTACTAGGGCAGTCTGCTTATCGAGAACTTTTGTCGTACAGCGGAAATTAGAGACTGCAAAGTGACTGTCCGTTACATATAACTTCTGATGCGACCGGTGATTGCATCAAGATTATTCCGGTTCGTATCCGTGAATAGCAGCGCGTCTAACTTGAGAGAAACACATGAACTGTGTTCGTTCGTCAGTGTGCTTCGTCACACCGTAGAATCGGTCTTGTTGTTGGAAGGTCCGCTTCATAAATCCTATAATTGGTGTGGGTCCGAACTGGGCAAGTTGTGTTTGCTTGGGCTTGATGCAACAGATTAGGGTTTAATGGGCCCGAAGAAGTAAATATCCAGTTGTGATATCACTGTAGCAAGGAAGTTAAGCAACCACATGGTGTAAATTGTCCAAGAGCCGGGCAACAGAATAGATTTATATGTCACTGCGATAAATTATAGGTTTACATTGCAAACGCGTTCAAGAAATGGAAGTGCAGCTGACTAAAAACCGTCATGAAGCACGTATGTTGTGCTAGATAGACCCTTTGAGGTAGTTCGTCGAAAGCGTTGAAGTGCTGTGATATAACAATGTGCAAGGCAAGTATTACTTCCGTATCAAAGCAGGGTTCGGTTCGCAATTTGTCAGAATAACGATTCGTGTAAACTTTTATTGTTCATGAACACATCGCGGCCGAAATAGTTGTCAACTTGTCGACGTTTCGGTTATCGCGGGTGACTTTTCTCAAGACTGGTTTACAATCGAATGAAACTGGAATGATTGTTTGTTAACATCCAATTGTTCTGGGCTATTTTTCCAGTTCCATTCGCTTGTAAACCAGTTTTGAGAAAAGTTATCCGCGACAAGGTTTACGTAAACACTATTTCTTTTTCGTATTTGATAAAAACGGAGTTATGTGAACTTGGCACGCTGAAGATAGGTTAAAACTGAGGAATGGTACCTTACAGAACACTAAAGACTGTGTGTGTAAATAGGGAGATTGGCACAGAAACGCGTGAACTACCGGCCTTTAGAATATAAAGCATTTTCCGAGGGTTCTATTCAACCGGTGTCAAGAATGTAAAGTAGTTTTATATTATGGGCATTGTTTTATCCGTCACCATAGTCTAGAACACAAATATTAACCATGTACCACGGTAATTTTTCCTCAGACTTATGCGGTTTACATAGCACAGTTTGTGAAATACCGTTCAGATTAGTTTTCCAACGGTTCATTTGGGTTTGCAGGCAAGTACTGCTTCCTTCGTCTGTCTTAGCTTTCTCAACAACAGAGAGAAAAATGTTTCATATCAGTCGTAAACTGCCTCGCGCGGGTAACAGGGCTTCGCATAGCCCATCAGTTGATCGCAAAATGTAAATGGATTCGAGGTCAAAGACGTATCGAGATCACATTCATTAAGTATTTCCTGTAATCTCTTTGGGGCTTACGGATCGCGCTTTTGCTTATCTTACAGTCACAGTTGTTTAAACAGTTTAGAGGTGGTTTTACTAAAGTCTGGAGGAATTTCGACAATTGCGTGATCGGGAAAGTCGCACTTGGCATCAGCTTGAGTGGGATTGTTTTCAGTGGAGGGATCTAACTGGGAATCCGTCGTTGGAAATTCGCAATGTTAAGCAGCCTCACGGGGTTTAAAACACTGATTTCTAATATATTGAAATCATCTGATCATCATGAAAAGTCCACAAATTCCTGAGAGGTTGTAAGGAATAAGTCACGGAAATGTTATGATTAACCATCCGAACATTTTAGTGAGGTAAAAACATCTTGGGAGCTACTGAGTTACAGTTAATAAAACATCTTATAGGTCATACATACATGGCTGCTTGTAGACGCTAACCACCGACCTCATTCCTGGTCTAAGATTTCAAATCATTTGCCGTATCCTGAAAATGCCCAGGATTGCAGCCCACACTTGGAGCTAATCAAAGAAGCCCTAAACTTAACGCCAACTGCAACACAGAGCTTCAAGTCACGCGAACCTCAAAAACAGTGAATGGCCTTGATCTCCGTTGCTTTGATAGATGCTGGCAGTTCCGTACCCCGGATGGCCTGAAAAATGACAGCGAACAGTGGTGAATAGTGAAATGGATTAGACTTTTGCTACCGACTGAGTGGGAATACCGGTTCATAGA
>LUCM01003968.1:66895-85267 GCA_008360955.1 Fasciolopsis buskii
TTATATATATATATATATATATATATATATATATATATATAAAGGTTTGGGAAGTGTTCTGAGATTGCCATTCGATCACATGGGGAGAAGGAGGAAAATTTTTAATAGTGGATTAGTTAATGTAAATGCAATGAGAATACCACTTCCGAGTCCACGAGGTTTCCTCAGACGGTTGGAGACTGTGGTCGATATGGCTTGTTATAGTAGTCAGTAACATTCTTGCATTCGGAGTCTGTTCTTCTTTCGATTGTTATTCAACTTGTTGTTCCGCCATCGTCCTTCACTGTTCCTCGTTGTTTTTCCTCATGTTGAATGGTTGGTGCTCTGAGGTAGCAGCCAAAACTAGAGCAAACTGGTGCAATGTCGGTGGGTGACACAATTGAACCAACCTTCATATATGCTCTTATATGAAGAGCAGCGTAAATGTGCAGTTACTTGCGCTATTAACCACCGACACGCCTCATGACGCCACTGCCTCATGGGTGACAAGGATCACAGCGACCAGTGCAATAACCAAAGAGTTCCTCAAGTTCACTATGGATCCATCATGGAAACATTTTTCTCGCAGGAAAATTGACCAGTTTCATATAATTTCGATGAAGTACTACGGTATGTTACATCCCTGTTCGAATCTGCAGGCCATATACAAAGTGTACTAGACGAACACACGAGGGCTGTAGCTACATTCGCCATATGCTTCGCACCTTCAAAGTGTAAAGTGCTGTTACAGGACTGGACCACAGTAGCCCCGAACTTGATACTAGATGGAGAGGGACTAACGACTGTGGATCGTTTCGCATAGCTTGGTAGCTGTGTGTCGAACGGTGGTTACACGATAGTGGAGGTGAGCAAGCCTGTATGCAACCCCGGGCACTGGACTGAAGCACTTGTAGAATCGGCCTGATATTTCACTGAATTTGAGAGCCGGTGTGCGGTGTGCTCAGTTCTGTTGTGTAGTTGCGTGACATGGAATAGGTATGTCGGAGATGTTCGTCGCTTGGAGGTTTTCGACCATCGATGTCTACGTGGTATGGCTGGGATTAGATGGGTTGACCGGGTGATGAATCTAGTATTAGGTTCCGGTTCTGAGAATACCTTATTTCAGCGTATCAAACTCAGTTGACTACGTTGGTTGGGTCACGTGTTGCGTATGGAGAGCACTCGTCTGCCGTATCGTGCCCTATTTTGCGTTTCTCTCGCGGAGCGGAAGAAGCCATGTGGAGGCCAACAGATGACGTGGCAACGTGGAATGAGAAAATGTACAGCTAACCTAGGTAAAGTAGTTGTCTCACGCCTTCGTGGTTGGGTTCCGAAAGACCCATCAACTAGCTAGCCACAGACATTGAAGAATATGGCAGTGAACATTGGTGACCATATCGTCATTTTCTGTCGAGTCAGAATGCTTTGAAAATGTGCGTTCTTACAGTTGGACCGTGTCCCGTGTGTTGACTACTTTGGCATTATATTTTTCAGCCCTTTGTAGATCCACTCCCTATTCCGTTTGCATATTCACTATTTTAATAGAAACATGTGATTCTGGAGAGAAGGCAGCGGTCAGTGATGCTTGCCTTGTTGTTTAACGCTGAACGAATAGGATGGTGGTGATGTGAAAATCGGTTCCCTGAAGGTAAAATGTTTTAAATTGAATATAGTTGTCAGTTTCCGCCGTTCTGTCTCCTCCCAAATGTTGATGTCTAAATTGCCCAATGTCATAGCACGTTTCAATAGAAAGTTCTTGTAATTCTTCCCACCATGCTTTCGGCACTGCAGTCTATTGGCCTTTCCGTGTAAGAACTGGAAATCCCTTTGAATATTGTTGTACACATCACTGATCGTGACATAGACCGCTCATATTCCCCGGGGGATGGTCTGCAGCAATGACTCTTTTATGGAAGCCATCTCCTGAGAACATGATGGTCGGCCGATTAGACCTCCTTGGAGTTGGCTGGGTCTTGATGTGGATGTTTATATTGCGTGCCTCTAAATAATTGTTACCCTGCTTCCATTCAATGAGATAATTATCAGCAGGATTAATGGCTACAGGTATGTTGTTCATTACGTTCCGGCTTTTGGAAACTTACTGTTTAATAGTAAGTTTAAATTGACAGCGCACAGTGCAGGTAATACTGCAAGTAACATTGTTGATTAAATTCTGGTTTATGACAGCAGTCCTGGTGAAAATAATAAACTGAAGTGACACATTAATGTTGTTTGTTAAAGTAGTGTATGTACGAGACAAAGTTAGCCATATGGTCGGCAACCCTTCCTGGAAAGGACCACCTATTTACTTTCTGGCCTGGCATGGCTGAAACAAAGCGTTTGACATAAAAGGAACGCATGCTCATTGAAGGAATGACGCCTTGGAATTTTCTGGCATTCTTGTGGAGTCTGTCATTTGCCTTGTTTGCATACCTTCGTTTACGAAAACATTTGGTGTCACAACTTTTAGATTGAGGGCATTATGTCGCCGCTTGATACAGCTTTCACTTTGCTACGTTCTCGCCCAAACTGCTATGAAATTCTAATGCTCACACGGAATCGCCAGCATATTCAGGCGTATTCCCAACGATTTCTAGTGATTCGTTTTCAAGTTTTGCTTACTGACTAAACCGTTCGACAGGATCAATATAGTGACTGATCATGTGGAGAACCACTAGCGCACCACTAGTCAGGACTTGACCTCGTCGGCTGGCATCGGACAAACTAACACTCGCCAAAATTACTTGCCCATGGTATTGTTTGTCAGCTTCAAAGTCGCTCGGTTCCGCATTTGCTTATGATTTTAAGGAACGATTATATCGGCTGGTGATCGTGTGGCGACTGTCGTGCACTGAACGCGGTCACTCGTCTCGGTATTTACCAGATATCCCACATACACGGCGTCACTTCATGGCACATTTTTTCATTAAGTGACTTGGTACGAAGATATCACCGGATTCCATTCGCCGCTGAAGACGAGGAGAATAATATTCTCGGGACCCTTTCGGTCTGTTCAAGTTCCTATGTATACCTTTTTGTTTGCGCAGTGCTACTCAGACGTTCCAGAGGACCATCGCTAACATCACACGAGACTTGGATTTATTTCACGCTTAATCGACCATTTAATACTTGCGTCATCGAATTTGCTGAACATGTCCAGCATTTAATCCTACTGTTCAAACGTCCCTCTGACTAACGACTGGTATATAGTCCCGATAAATGTGAACTCGGCAAAAAGGAACTGACGTTATTCGAACAGGAGATCAATCGACAGGGCAATAAACCTGGCAAAGATGAAGTGCGCAACATTCTCCATTAGCTCTTTCTGACCTCAATCAAGTATTCTAAGGCACTTTTGGCGCTGGTGAACTTCTGTCTTCTCTTTATCCCCCAAACGACTGAGCGCGTGTTTCCGCTAACCGGTTTACATGAATCTGGAGGTGCTGCATACTATCGAAGTTGGTATTCTCAGATGCTCCCGGGTCTGAACTGTCTTCTTCATGAAGACCGTCGCGCTGAAATAATGAGAACTGGACAACAGGTAATGACTGTCAGCCCGAAGCATGCTGCAGCATGGTTGCTGATCATGTGCTACTCGGCCGTGCTACTTGAAGCACGCTCAGTAACAAGAATGCGGCGACCCACTGACAAGCGCATAAGCTGAGCGGAGGCGACGTTTATTAGGTGCCCAAGCGCAACATGAAGGCAGTAACAGAAGAACGTTTTTTGTTTATTTTTGTGGCTTAAAAATATGCCCCGAAAGCCTAGGTTGGGCAGGTTTTCAGCTGATACAGGTGAACCCAGTTTTAATTCAAGAAAATTATCTAAATTGTTTTAGAGGTATCTTTGCTCTGGAAATTGACCACTCACCCGGACAGACAGTTACATAGGGGTACTACTCTACGGGCAAAAAAGTTATTGCAAGCATTACTTCTAGACCACAGCTTAAATGTTTTTGGAATTCTCCTTTAAGATTTTCACCGCCCGAGCTTGGCTTTTCTTTGCACGCCTTATAGCATGACCCGTTCCCTAATCAGAACAGTGTGTGCAACTTGGCTGCCGGACTCCAGCAACGGTCGGATGTTAGTCCAAAAGATAATGAGTAGGTCCTCTCTCGAAATAGTGAGGAAACTATGTTATCATATTGATCTTGGGTTAAACGAACTTGTTAGCTACCTGACGACAATGTATAAAGGAGGAGGACTGGGCAAGCAAGGAGACTAAAATGTTGTGTTGCTCAACGCTTTGGACGGCAGTATCTGTGCTGGGCCTGCAGAACTGAATCGGAGCGTTTCCGAATGACGTGCTTGCGCATTTGCTGTCATCGCTAGACAAGTTCCAATCGATAGACTAGCGCTTGGCGCGGTCCATTGCAGATCGCAGTTCTGTTACCTCAATGCCTTAGTTTGTGACATCATAAGCTTGTATTGCTTTTTTTATTAGAGGGTCCCCGGGGGGGGCCATTAATGTAGATTAAGCATATGAGAGGGCTTAAGGCAGAATCCTGAGGGACCTCAGTATGAATAGGAAATGGTTGGGAGATGCAGGAATTTGCCCTAATAACGAAGGTCAGCCCCATGAGGAAACTGCAAGCATTTGCTCACATATTCCGTAAGGGTGCCATTTGTGGAGAAGATAAATATGAGAAACCTCACAGAAGGTTATTGCGAAATTGGTGAGATGACGTGTATAGTACAGTATAGTATAGAATTGTGTTGCATTGTATTGTAGGGACATTTGCGTACAAACAGTGTCGCATTTCAGTCAAAAAACATGAGGGTAAAAATCAAAATACGAAAAAATTGCACTCATTACTTCGTAAAAATATGAAAATTTCATCGAGGAATTATCAGAGTATATTGTAATAGGTTGCTCAGGAATTCGGTTAACCACGTTCATGGTTTATTAAAATGCGTGTTAAATATGGGACAGTTTAGTTCCTATGGGTGGTGATTCCAGAAGGCATAGGACGAAAGGTGAATCGTGCTGAAATATGAGAGCGGCACTTGGAGAGATCGCTGTGCAGATGCATGGAATCTGAAAGCGTTTTGTGAGCAAATTTCTCACAAGCAGAAATGTGCTGATCACATAGATTGAAGGGCAACTCGATTAGTGGTGTGAAAGACGCACGACAAATAATTGATAGACCCGGCCCGAGAATTTTAGTTTTTTTTTAAAGTAAACTGGGAAGAAACAGGAGAATAGTAAAAAAGGATTTAAAAAACGCACTGGTATACAAATCGGGAAATGGTGCCTTGTTTCACCTTGTAGTGTCGAATCTTCCTGACTTAAAATGATAACCATCGGAGATTCCTTAAAAAGTTAGAAGTGTGAGTAGCCCACTTCAGATTTGTATCAATAGTAACTCCTAGATATTTCATAGAATCAACCCTGTGTAAAACCAGTCCATCGTCATATGACTGGGTCAAACTGTCTATAAGGTGGGAAATATATACGATGCATGATCCGCCTGGAAGAAAGCCGTGCCATCTACTACGGATGAGATTGTTATTGCGTAGGCGAACCAGTGGATTAGCTTCAAGGTGTGCTAAATATCTTCCACAGGATGCTGATCAGGCTGATTGGCCTGTAGCTCCCCGGCCAATGGCGATCTTTCTTCTTAAAAATACTGCTGGTGACCTCCAACCTCCGAGGGGGCGGAGACTCAACCGAGACAAAGCATCTTTGAAAGAAACTCGCGTATCGGTTTGCCACTCCTAATAAGGTTTCCCTCGGAATTCGAGAGTGCACTGCTTTCGGGCTCATCTAGCTTATTTCGTTTAGTTGACGAATGTTTTTCTACTTTCTGGTAAATAAAGTTTATGTTGGTAAATGGTCGAGCAAACGGAGTCCAGCAGCGAAAAATGTGGGTCATTTACGATTGAAGAAAAAATTCCCTCAACTTGGGACCTCAACCGTGAGGCAACGTGAGAGTGGACCTTGACCAGAATGCTATCTTCCCTGTAGAAAGCTAAAGAGAAGGCCGCTGTCTGCTTCGTTTTCCCTATGTACAGGAGGGATCCCGAGTTAGGACAGCGCGCTGCTGCCTGAGCTTTTGGTTTGCAGTGGTTGGGTGGACTCTCAGTGCGGATGTACCAACTTCCCATTGTTTTGCGAACAGGGTAGACCGCTCTGCCTTTGATAAAGCGTGGAAGGTACAACTTTATGGTAATGCAAACATACAGCCGGCCAGTCGGGTGCAGCCCTCGATGTGGGTATTGTGTGCATTAGCGTTGGTCTCGAGTCCTGTATGCCCTAGTTGCCTGGCAGAAAAAGGAGTGGATATTATTGTAGTTCGCTGCATGAGAGGAATGGCTTTGATAACCTGGTATGCTTTTTGGAAGGAGTTAAATAATATGGTCAAAATTAAGGTCCAAGTGACCGGCTTTTACTAATGGAGGAAAAGCAACGATTCTGACCATCCGATCATTTTTATTTATGATCACCATGTGTAGGAGTAACGAGTTTTCTTCTTAGCGGTATCTGGTTAGGTCCGAGACGTGCTGCATCCAAGGGAACTCTGCCGTCAGGTTGGATAGTGCTTGTCGAAAAGGGCCTTCAGCAGTACATTTCTCCCGCCTAACAGTGGGGTTTTCGAAAGTTCCTATTGGGTGCTGATGGTTGAAGCAACAGGTGTGCTGCAAAACTCTCAACTGCTCGGCAATACCCTTGGACTTCCATACTAGGTGGCACAAAACCCTCTGAGTTCAAGCACCTTATTAAAAAACTCAGTCAATCCGTGGAGACGCCGTTTACTATCCTTTCTTTTTACAATTTCGGAGGACTGATGACCCTTCATGGCCTCTGCTTTCTTGGTCATAGCTCTTGTGAGGATCCGTTTTCCGGCCCACTTAGCGACTTGCAATTTTCGAGATTTTGTGGAGCGTTGAGCCCTCTAGGCGCCTTCTCTCGCTCGGCGTCTGTTGGATGCTTCCGGATTGCCATGGAGTAAAAGGTTACAACAGAGGAGTTGGTTTGAATCTGCGGAAAAAGGCCTCATAACAGCGGTTGGGATTTGGTGAGTTATTGTGCCAAGAATGTTCGGTGGCGGCCGACTGTCCGAGATGTTACGGGCACGCTAAAAAGAAAAGTGGCATGCTCAGGAATTTTTAATAATAATAATGTATATTTCTGAATTTGTGAGAGGCCTGAGCAAGTCAAGGTCATATTTTTACAAGAATGATGCACGGGAAATGCGAATGAAAGAAATCTAAAAGGATAAGGGGGTGAGTGCGACTGGAATGATTTACCAGTGACGCCGTTGATCTTCTCTGGATTACCAATTTGACAGGCAGCTTGCTCATAAAAGTTCCTTGAGAAAGAATATTACGGGCCTAGACCTTTCACAGTGTTTCTTTGGCATTGGATATCGTTTATAAATTGCCCTCTCCCGGGGGAAGGACACTTATAAGCCAAAATGGCCCCTTTTTGCAGGGAATTGCAGCTCCTTTGTCTACGTTACCCGTTTGGTGAATTTAGATGCTTTAAGATATTGCCAGTGGTTTGAAAAAGAAAGGCGGCTAGAAAGATTAGACGAACTTCGCATTGTCAACCGCTAGGAAAGGTGTACCTTGGCTTATTTGTCGAATGGCTTCATTTAAGTAGAGCAGGACCAGAAAGGGGTCAAGGGCGCCGCCCAATGGTCAGCTGGGTTTGGCATGGGTGTCCTCTGGTGCTGACTACTTTAGAACGGTGAGAGGCAGGAATTTAACCAAGTGCAGAGTGGACCTAGCAACCCACAGCATTCGACTTTTATTAGCAATCGTTTGTAGGACGGGATCAACGCCTTTATCCTGTAGAAGGTGATTATATGGGCCTTTTCTTATCGACGTTTAGAATAATTAGAAGACCAAAGAAAACAGATCGGCATGAGGCACGGGGCCCGTACTTTAGAAGGCTAAGGAACAAAAAATAAGTTGATGGCCCTGGCTGAGGTAATTAGCTGGCCGTTAGAAATTCTCGCCATGAGTCTAGCCAAACTAGACGCGTGGCTTATCAGACTACATTTTTGTAGTTCGTTCAATTGTCCTCTTTCGTAGACAGAAATAATAGTGGAGACTTTCCACTGGGCGTGAAATATCCCAGCCGGCATGGCGGAAGTAAAATGGTTTAAAAACAATCGGGCTGTGCCGGGTTTTCCGGAAGCGGAATAGGGCAGGGGGACGACATCTAAGCCAGATCGGTAATACGCGGTAATGTGGGCGAGAACCTTCTGGATTCTCTTCGTGTTGTAAGAGTCGGGTGAATGTGTAGGATCCGCCAGCTCGGAGCAGATGAAACTGCCGAAGTGCGGTTTACTCCAGCTTAAAATGTGGCCTCTTGGATGAGGTAAGTAGGTCTTGGTGAAGTCGGTTTGTCCCCAGTAATATCGAAGGGTCTAGGGATTGTGTGTATTTACTCCAGTTTGAGAATCTATTTATGTTTTCAAATTTTGGTTATCCGCACTGCCATGGGTTGACCGCTGTGAGAAGTCAGGTTGTTTTCAGTCGGGTGCACATTTGCATGCGGGAATTCAGCAGCTAATTTCGAGCCAGATGTAAAGAAAAATCTGACTAGTCACTACTCCGGGGAGCGGCAGCCAGACCAGCCAAGTGTGAAAATTTTGAGAGACGTTGACGGATTAAATAATGGCTGAGGATTTTCGGGGTCCACGGCGAACATGAAGAAGTCAGGGTACAATGCTGTGGTAGCTATCCGGAAAGCGAGTCATCATGGAGACCGTGAGTAAACACTAGTTCGGGGATATTACTCCCTCTAGTGGACTAAAGAAATGGTGAATCATCCCCCCACGTGAGTTTCACAATAAACATGCAGTGGATGTATAGGGAAATTCTTGATGGACCAGTGGAACTTGGGGGCATTAAAGTTTGCTGCCTTGACTTTCCCTTCTCCGGGGATGGATTCTCCATGCGGCGGAACTTTGATGAATTCAGGGAACTCAAAATTGTTTCATGATGGAGGAAAGTAAATGCAATCAGGGTGCACTGGAGAATTATGCATGCGAATAGAGAGCCACAACTTGTTGGTCAAAAGCAGTTACCACTGGATGACGGAGGGCGGAAACGGAGAATTCATTCTTAACATAAGACAGGCACCCATCTCCACGCCGGCTGGTTTTGTTAATTAGAAGGTAGTTGTAACCGCTCAGAAATATTTGGCTTACTTTTTCATTTCGTCAAATGCCTTTCGATGGGTGGAACGATGCCTCAAGTGTGATTTTGTGGAAAAACCCAAAGGTGCAAATTTTAATCAAGGGGATCGCAAGTTAGGTAGAATCAGACATTATCGGTGTGCGATCAAGAATGACTGGTTTAGTCAAGAGGCTTGCATTTGAAAACGTGGGTTGATGGACTGAATTGCAGTCGTTAGAAGGCGAAGGATTCAAAATTGACAAACTGAGCTTCAAATGGAACGCTATAGGCAATATTTGGAATTGTTGCAGGTTAATCACTCGTGTGGGATCCCGGTGAGTGGTCAGAGGCTACTTTTCATCTACTGTCGCGTGGGCAGACACAGTTGCTGGAAGCGGAATGAGCGGCACTGCTATTTGATGGGCTGTGTTGTGAGAATATATTCGTATGATCATGGAGATGGTCGGACTCGAGCTACTTGATTTTGCTTTGAGGGGGAAGACGTATTTGGAAGAGCATGAGTAACCTGTTTTTCCACAGCCGAGGGAGATTTAACCGTTAGAAACTTGAAAAGAGAAAGTCATAATTACAGAGGATTGAAAGTTTATCTTTGGGACCGTTGTGGGGGCTATGGACAAAGTGGAAAGGGGTGGCCTTTGATGATTGGTTTTGACAGTTCTGGGGACTTGTGGTACCGTTACCATAAGAATTACTGCGTTCGTGAAGGTATTCCCTTACGGCAACCTCGGAAAGAACCGGCTGGGGGACTCAAATTTCTTTCAAGAATTAACTGGTCCCAGGTCGTCGGATTTTTATTGCACTGGAAGCGACGTTGTCCTATTGGCACTGGCGAGTGTAGATGCGAAGTACGTTGCTGAACATTAAGAAGTAGTTATGGTTGACAGGTTATTCAATAGAAGGACGGCGAATTATTTGGATGGGCGGAATTTAATTGTCTTCGGAGCAGAAATTTTATGAGTAGGATGAATTAAAGGCAGCTCGAGCTAACGGAGACGACTGGTAGCTCGTAAAGGGAGGATGTTTTGTGGTCGGTGAGGTTATGAGGATGTTGCAAACAACAGGACGATTGCATCAATCGTTAGTTTTGATCAGGAAGCTAAATTATGGGGAGTATGGGCCACATTTTTTAGTGAGCTGCTCAGGGGGAGATTAGTTGGATTAGGCATTTGAGAAGAGGTTGTGTCGAAAAGCACTGGGCTGAGAAGAGAGAGTAGTAAGCTGCTCGCATCGGGTTGACCAGGAATGTGAGAACGTTATGCCCAAAAACATCCACATGCCTGCAGCCCCGCTTACTGACACTGCCTAATCCAACTGTGACCCGTGCTTGAGAAAGATTTCTAGCTGGTTCTTGTTCGTCCGCAGATAGCATATCGCCAGCACAAGGAATTCTACACCAAGAAAAATTTTGGCGCCCGTGGCTCCCGGAGACGGGGTCTGGTTGCGTGCGACAGTGCCAGTGAAAAGGACCATACGACGGGCAAGACGTTTTTTTCTGACAGACCTGGTTTCATCAGAGCAGTCAGTGACCCAATGGGAAGACCAAGTTTTACATCTTGGTAAACTGAATCCGCACTTCTCCCAAAGCAATGACCCCTGAGTGGCACCAAAATGTGAGGTTTCTGGGGAAGCACGTCAACTAAAACGGAAGCAGCGGGGTCGTAAAGTAAAGAGTAGTGCAGTAATATCGGGATACTATCAGCCTGATTTCCTATTATTAATCTTTGCGTTCGTTACCCCTGAAAAGGAGCTTCTAGAGATGTCTCAAATTTTTGACGTGCCTTGATATCTCCGTGTATTTCGGAGACTTAACGTCAGTCCCACTGTATCCCGGGGTCTTGTGATCAGTTTAGTTACTTTTACCATGCTCCATTACCTGTCGAAAACCTCTAAGGAAAGAGTCTTCTGTGCTTTGCTATGGTAACTGCTTAGTCCCGTGCGAAACGCCTCAGCAAAAATACTCCTGACATGAGTACCGAGACCCCTTTTATGCCTTTCGACGACGATGCTCCCTTCCTGAACGAGGACGAACATATAACTGGGTCAGACATTCAGCCCCCAAAACCGGAATGAAGGGTTAGGGGAACATCACATCTCCGAACATCTTAAGACGGAAGTTGCTAGACAAAAGACGGAAACCTGCAGAATAAAGAAATTTGATTTTTCATCTCAAGCAGCTAACCTCAGCTGGCTTCCTGCGGCAAACGAAGCTTATAGGATGTCTAAACAGCAAATTTCTGACAAACCAAAAGCATTCTGCGAGACCGAAAGCCGCGTCAAATGAGTGATGGTATTTGGAAGATTTAGAATACATGACGTCATTTACTCGCCTCTAACTCCTCCGCCCCACAAAAGGTTAGTACAATTAGTCAGCTTCTAAGAAATATTATGAAGTTTATTTTATGGCTTCCGTAGACCGTATCACGCAGTAATCCCGATGGTGCATCAACCAGTAAATCGAAGGACTCGGAGGAGTTTTAAATGGTACACCCATCACCTGCCGCGTCAGAACGGGATTATGCGTTACACGGAAGAAGTCAGTGCCTTTCCGGACCTGAAAGCATTTTGGCGTCCTGTGATCTAGATGGGCAGCCTTTTAACCCAAAACTGTTGTCTCAACTCCTGTGATCTATATTCCCCACTTTTCAACAAGTCCCTTTAGAGGGTCAGCCGAATAAGCGAAAATAATCCTCACTAGGAGGTAAGGTATGGAATCTGAGGATATCACCTTGCCGCAAGCACTGGATAAGAATCTTCCTGTCGAGCCAGATGGCAATTAGTCTCCTCGATTCTGGAGGCCCCTTCGCAAGAGCTACAGGTAGGTCTTATATGGCAGGGCCACAGAAGCATAACAGCGTAAACAGACCAGCACTACTGGTGCCTCAGCCCTTTCAGAAAGTCCGGGGACCAGATAAACCCCCGTGCCGTGCACGACGTTTGATGAACCTATTTGCCCCCACCCGTCATTTCTGCCGCACAGCCGGCCCACACAAATCCAGCACAGCATCATCTTCCGATCTCTGCCATGAAGGATCCCATGATATGAACCCCAAAAGCAACAAAGCCGGCTATCCTTGCAGTTCTAGAGAAATTAACTTGCAGGCCTCCTTGTGGTCTGGCTGGAACTGTTTGAGTCTCCAAACACAATAATAGAACGTAGACATCCAACTATAGATGACAAGCCACGGCTAAATGCTTTCGCAGAAATTTGGTTTACTGCTGACAAGCTTCACTCAGAAATACCCATACTATGTTTTCTGAGCAATCAGGCATGGCTTAAATGGAGTTCGCGTTAGCTAAGTTCGTCCTATTACGAAAACTTTTTCCAGCTCCTCTAACCACGAACCTCCTAAGTCTACTGCAATTTTTCATGTTCATCCTCTAATACTACGCCCCACCTCGAGTACTGCCCGATTATCCTCACCCATATGCGTAAAGTCGATCGAATTGCAATCGAGAATGTGCAGCGTGCATTCACTAGAAATCTCCTGGGTCCTTCATCTAGTCTAAACTGCAGAGCCGGATGCGAGCTGCTTGGACTTGAACCTTTATGGTTTTATTGATTCAAATTAAACCTTGCAATTCTCTTTAATCGTTGCCGTAAAAATGTCCGCTCTACTACAAACGTCATACATGACGCTGGTAGTCCTCCGTGTCCAATTCGTATTAGATGCTACTCGTCAAGAATGCCCCTGACTCGACTATCGATCAGGGCAAACTTCTTCACGGTTGCTTACTGGAAACTGTGAAACAAACTCCCTAGTTCCCTGCGGTCGTGCGGAAATTTGGCCCAGTTCAGAGCCCAGCTGGCAAAGTTACCGGATGTTCCGTTCCTAATTAACCTGACACGAGCTAATATAAGACTAGAACAGGCTCACGAAAATGCGTAAGTATTCTAGTTCATGGCTGAGTCCTTGCTGAGATCATCATCTGGGATTTTTGGGATTCGGCTTCACTTCTCACTGCCTCACTTTCGAGCACGTCCACGCTACTGCACTTTCACCTCTCTTGCAATGATGTATCCTCTTCACCAGTGTCTTAGTCGGCTAACCTCTGAGCATTTTTCAATGTGGGCTGACGAAAATGTCAACGAAATTTTTGACGGATCCATGCTCTCATCATATTTTGTGACATTGAACACCTTCAGTCAGTGTACTTCTCACTTCTCATGTCGTCGTGTCTTATTTACTGGCTGGACAGGGATGAAGAGGACGTTCTTGGTAGCCCCAAACCCTTAGCTACCCATAAAATTGACATAGCCTAATTCTGGTTACCGCACTTTATGGAATAGATGCACTATGCTGCAGGTATTTTGTCGCGATCCAACAATCACTATGACCCCAAGCCGGCACCCAAGACAGACTACTTCCCTCTTTTGTGTATCCGACCTCGCACTCGGAGTAGACGCGCTGTTGCCGGTTCCGTCCTCGTAATGGTTACTCCAAAATCTGCTATCTTACCATTCCTCCTAGGAACCTGCTGGATAGAACCGGCGCACGGGTTCTGGCCCGGTCAACGGAAACTAAGCCGATTACCGCATTGGATATCTTAACTCGCATCTTTGCGATAGAACAAAACCGCCATTACTAATGTTTCCGGAACGGCTCGCACACCTCATATTCCCCACCCGTATTGTTCACTAAGATCGAAATCTGCGACAACAAAAATGACGGCACGAAGGACATTCTTGACTAGTGTCTTTAGAGAGTGATCTTGCACAAAATTTCTCTTATCCGTTGCATCTCCCAGTACAGTTTACCGTCATCCGCATGTAATACAATCAACATTCTTGGGAATCCCATATCCGAAGCCTCATAATTTTCTCCAGATAGTTTGAGACAATCTTGACAGACTTCCTCCACCTTCAGCGTTTTCTCGGCCGCTTATTGTTTTCAAATAGTGTCTTATCCATTTTTTGTGACGGCCTGGTTTTCACTATTTCCATCAAACTACTTTATTGCGGTTTCTCGTCGCCTCCTCAGCTCAACGTTTCCGCCCATTACGTAACGCATGTTTGGTTGGGGATTCCGGCCATATCTCGACATCCGCCTTTGAACTCCCTCCATGTCTTGTGCCAGCAATGCTCACATTTAGTGCACTTAAACACGAAATGACTCGCAGTCAGCTGCTCGTAAACAGTCCCAGGAAACTCTATTTGGTCTTGAAAAATTAGTCTTCTATTTTTCGCCTATCACTGGCATAAGTGTACTTTCCCCATTGCTCTGCAGCACCTCATTTAACTTTCCAGTATGCTTCTCCGATAACTCAAAGTCACAGTCACCCATTTATCCTTTTACATTTCTGTCATTCGCAATTCCTGTGCATCATTCTTGTAAAAATATGACCTTGCTTTGCTCAGGCTTCTCAAAAATTCAGAAATATACATTATTATTAAAAATTCCTGAGCATACCACTTTTCTTTTTAGCGTGCCTGTAACATCTCGGACAGTCGGCCGCCACCGAACATTCTTGGCACAATAACTCATCTGGAAGACTTCACCCAGCTCCTGGGCAATATCAACTACAACTTACCAATCATTAACTGGTCCAGAGCTGACTGATATGATCCTGCAATTGGAAGGCCCTTATTAGGACTTACTACAAAAAGGGGCATGAATAAAAATATGGAATAGCTAGCTGAACTTCAGCGGGCTCAGAGCCTACCCCGTTGGCTTTAGTCGTCACATACGTTGAGAACCAAAATGATTTGGTTCACTGCCCGCATCCACTGGGCAAAACTAATAAGGTACTGAACATCAATTTTCCGCCCACTCCTAAAGTAAAATTATTTGTGCGTTCCTTTAAAGGGACCAACCTACGGGCCATGAGCAGCCTACGTAGCCTCTATTTAAGCTGGAGGACCGAATTTTAACGACCTACAGCACCTTTGTCACAGGGATCCAAATTTGCAGTTGCAGGAGGCGTTGCCGTTCCCTCCCAAAAAACGACTGTTATGAAAGACACTCCGGGTGAATGCTATGTTCAAACTCGTGAATCTCGCTCGGGACAAAGGGTAGGTGGTCCTCTTTTGGGACCAAACAGAGGCTTGAAGTAGAGCAGTACAACCGACTGTGCCCGTTGGCCCTCGAAAATCAAAGTCTACCTCCATCACCACATGAGTCGATCGGTTAAGCTGACGCCATGGATGCAGGCCCTGAAAAGCACAGACCGGGTAGCTGAAGCCCTTAATGCCTCCTTCAGCACCAGCTTCTAAGCCACCTCAACCTTATGCTTTCACTTGTTTCACCCATCCCCGTCGGTACCTTCTGTGCCACGTACCGTTCGTGCAGAGTGTAGTCTTAAAATGCTCTGGATGCCTAAACCAATGCCACACCATAATGCCTGATTAGCTTCATCCCAGCATTCTGAAAGTAAGCGTTATGACATTAGCCTCTCCCTTTACTTCGGGTCTGCGCTGGTAAAATTACTTGCCCTATTCGAACAGAGAAAACGAATTGCAGCACGAAGCTAGAAAAAAAGGATGGCAAGCACCTACCAACTAGAATTAGATCAATTAATCCCACCAGTATCCCTAGAAAAATCTTCGAGCACCTGTTAAAGCAACCTACCCACCCTACTTAAAAATTACCAAGTATCCCTCTTAACCCCGGCGCGTTTTACTTCCCGCCTCATCAGTTCGCTGACTATCATTTACGTTCTAACTAAAGCCCATGTCGGTAGACATATTTCACACGCCATGCCCATGGACTTTGCGAAGACTCTTGATGGGGTTCTCACTGCCCACTGCGGCATGAGCGTGAAGCATATGAATATCAGGCTCATTATCAGATTTACTGCACAACCCTCTTGCCTACCGCAGTCATGTCGTGAAGATGGGTCACGCCAATTCTAACTCTTCGCCAATCTCTTGTAGAGTTCATCGAAGTGTGGTTATTGGGTTCCTACTGTTTTTAGTCTACATCATCGATTTTCTCTGTCTTTCCCGACCAGGATTACGATGAATGCGGTCGACATGACCATATGGGGTACAAAAAGGACTCCTGCAACACGCTATATAAAAGACCAAGGCTAGTTAGTCTTCTGCAATCTCCCCATGAACGCTGACAAATTCGTCAGCGCAGAACAGTAATGCATCCGATCAGTTATTTTTCATGAACGAATATCGTCTAACCCAGCCTAGATCACCACATGTGTTATGCTTCTGGCTAGATAACCACCAGTATATTTGTCGGATCCTAGGCATGACCCGAATATCCGTTCCAAGAACCTCACCGGAAGACTATCCTAACTTATCTGGGGCTCAGACATGCTCGATGCTAGAGTGCGGTGGTCGAACGTGCGCTGGACTCTCAAATGACTGACTTTTCCGGGAATGGGTGCATAAGCTGCCAACAAAACAGTAAAAGATTCTACTAGTCTCCATTAGCCGACTAGACTACATGCTCTTGACTTGTAGCATTTGGGAGTAAGGTGGATTAGGATATTTAATCTTAGCGTTCAACCGTTTTGCCTCACGTTCGGAGGGTGGATTTTTCGTCTTAAGCCCACCCACCATTCTCAGAAACCATTAGAAAATGCTTTTAAGTCGCGCCTCCACACCTTCCCTGAAGATAATTTTTTAATGATGGGGTAATCTCTGTACTGAATGTCCTGCCTGAATACTTTGCCAGCTCACAGAGTGAAGCCTTCTTCATTACTTCTGCTGCATTTAATTTAGGCTTCATCGTACAGCCAGCGACAACTTCCCCAATTCCATAAGGCCTTCTTCTCCCGCTTTAGGACAAAGAAATTAGCTCGAAGACCCTGATAGACTACCGTTCTCTAGCAGGATTAGATACTGCCCGTTATCCTTCTGGTTTCCCTCTCTTTGAGCCACCTTTCGTGAAAAAGACACCTCAATAACCTACGGCTTGAACTTGCATCCACGGGATACTTTAAGAATTCAAGACCTCAAGATATGCGAGGCTCCAGAAAATCCAAGCCAATGAGAGCATTCATCCAAGGCCTAATAACTAAGTCTTCTCCCTAACTGGCTGTTTGCACCTTGACGAACAGTGCATAAAAATTTGAGAAATGGATTCAATGCTGCGTACAGTCGAAGACAATCTCTGTTAATTCCCCTTCTGGATCATTTTCGAATGTCATCTGTGTCTGATTTCCCGAAAGTATCCTTTTTGTTGCAGATCGGTAGCATATTACGCAGGGACAACTGAGCATGGTTACTAACCGAGCTGAACAGGAGCATAACTCGGACATTGGCGCGTGTCCTGCCTCGGGTGTGCCGCGGCGTGAGGTGTAGGCCGCCGTGTTCGTCATTTTGTTGATGCGGATTGATACACTTTTTGGGCTTCGGAACCCGTGGCTATCCTTGTTTTCTGTGATCCAGGTTGGCTGCAACCTTGCTGAGATCATTGTCCTGGTGGGTGCTGCAATAATTAGCTCTCGAGTTCTTGGCTTGCGATGCTCGCGCTATGCAAAACTGGTACCGAGCGGTGTTGTCACGTTCTTCGGACTTCGTCCAGGAGTTTCTGGTACCGGAGAGGATTTCGGCCTCCTGAAGTGGAACCTGGTTCCTATCCCTTCCCTAAAAGACAAACTCCGCTTTGCGGTAAACTGAGTTATAAAGATCGGATAGCTGGTAAGCTCCTGTCATTTAATGTACCTAAGCTGATTGAGAGGTTGACCATACATTGAAGATCGCGAGGAGAGGGGGCAAGTTGATGGCAATGAATGTAACATAATGCGTTTTTTTCAATTCATAACTTAAGACATCCACTCGGGTACCGATATATATGTATATATATATATATATATATATATGTATATATATATATATGCAGGAAGTAGTATCTGGATGCGTAAACAAAATTAGCCCGGGAGCTTATATATATATCCTGGGGCATTCTGCCCTCGTTCCTAAGGTTGGCTCAGCCCAACTGACAAACA
Organism: Fasciolopsis buskii; assembly: GCA_008360955.1. Taxonomy (NCBI): domain Eukaryota; kingdom Metazoa; phylum Platyhelminthes; class Trematoda; order Plagiorchiida; family Fasciolidae; genus Fasciolopsis; species Fasciolopsis buskii. The sequence continues at coordinate 84,931 of LUCM01003968.1, forward strand.
ATTATCAACCAATCACAGTCCTGATTCTTCTGTGGACTCTTCGACGAACAGCTTCCATGCACACTCCTGTTGCTACAGATTCGATTGTGGTGAGAAATATCAATCAATTCGGAGTGTACAAGTATGTGGATGTTTGGGCAAGAGAGCATCGGGTACGCATACCTGACGAGCGACAATAACCGCGAAACCGGTCGTGTGCTCCCGGGCAAATTTTGTTCACGCATCCATATACTTCTTCTTGCTTCTATATATACATACGTATATTCTGGGACATGCTGCCCTCGTTCCTAAGGTTGGCTCAGCCCAACTGACAAACAATTATCAACCAATCACAGTC
>LUCM01003968.1:85292-105671 GCA_008360955.1 Fasciolopsis buskii
TGTGTTGCTAACAAGATGCGATTTAGATTTTTGAGTTTGAGATTTAGAAATTGGGGGAGTATATTCTTTTTTGCTTTCCTGTACAAGGGCATTAGTGTATATTGTTTGTGGACAAGAGACAAAGCCGACTACGGGTAGGACCATAGCTTGTGGCGACCGACAATAACACACGAAACCGGGTTCTATAACGTGCGTGTCGTGATTTTTCAGGGCAACTTTGTGGTTTAGTGTCATGTCGACGATACTTCTTGGTGCTTCTATGATTATACATATGCTGATTGTATAATCTGGGCGTTCATTCTGTCCTGGTTCCTTGAGGTTGGTTCACGCCCAATTAACAAAGACATGATCAACGAATCACAGTTGTGGTTCTTCTGTTGGGACTCTTCGCCGAATAGTTGCACTGCCACACTTGCTTGATGCTTACAGATTCGATTGTGTTGAGACATGAATGGGAGTGTACAAGTAATGTGAATGTGTTGGACAAGAGACACCGGGGTAGGCATACTTGGCGAGCGACAATAATCCCACGAAACCCCGGATCATTCGTGTTCGCGGGCAATTTTGTTTAGTCATCGAGATACTACTTTGGTTGCTTCTATTGTGCCATATGTATATTGTGGGTTCATTCTTGTTCCTGGTTCCCTTTGGGTTGGCTTCAGCCCAACTGACAAAGAATGATCCAACGAATCCAGTTGGTGGGTTCTTCTGTGGACTCTTCGCAGAATAGCTTGCATGCACAATCTTGGGTGCTACAGATTCGATTATGTTGAGATTATGAATTGGGGTGTACAGTATGTGACTGATTTGGACAAGAGAGCACGGGTAGGCATACTTGGCGAGCGACATAACCACGAACCGGTCCATGTGTTCGCGGGCAATTTTGTTCTTCAGTCATCGAGATACGTACCTTGGTGCTTCTATGTGCTGCGATATGCTATATTGTGGGTCATTCCGTCACTGGTTTCTGAGGTTGGTTCTAGCCCGAGACTGACAAATAGATGATCAACCGAATCACAGTTGTGGTTCTTCTGTGGACCTCTTCGCCGAATAGCTTGCGATGCACACTGCTGATGGCTACAGATGCGATTTATGTTTGAGACATATGAATTGAGAGTGATACAAGTTATGTAGGATGTTTGGACAAGGAGAGCACGGAGTAGGTGCATTACTTGGGGAGCCGACAATAACCACGAAAGCCGGTCATGTGTTTCCCGGGCAAAATTTGTTTAGTCTTCGAGATCACTCTTGGTGTTCTATGTGTGCATCTGTTATATTGTGGGTCATTCTGTCCTGGTTGCCTGAGGTTGTTCAAAGACCAACTGACAAAGAATGATCAACGAATCACAGTTGTGGTTCTTCTGTGACTCTTGCGCCAAATAGCTTTGCATGCACAATCTTGGTGCTTACAGATTCGATTATGTTTGAGATTTATGAATTGGGACGTGCTACAGGTATGTGAATGTCTTGGAAAGAGAGCACGCGGTAGGCATACTTGGCGAGCGACAATAACCACGAAACCGGTCGTGTGTTTTCGGCCAAATTTTGTTTAGTCATCCAGATACTACTTGGTGCTTCTATGTATACATATGTATGTATCATCTGGGTCATTCTGTCCTGGTTCCTGAGTTGTTCAAAGCCCAATTAACAAAGAATGAATCAACGAATCACAGTGTGGTTCTTCTGTGCGACTCTTCGCAATAGCTTGCATGGCACAATCTTGGTGGCTACAGATTCGATTATGTTGAGATTTAGGAATTGGAGTGTACACGTATTCTGTGAATGTTTGGACCAAGAGAGCACCGGGTAGGCATATGTTGGCGAGCGACAATAACACGAAAAACCGTCGTGTGTTTTCGGGCAAATTTTGATTTTAGTCATCGACGATTACTACTTGGTGCTCTTTCTATTGTATACATTATGTATGTGCATTCATTTGCTGGTGCATTCTGTCCTGGGTTCCTCTGAGGTTGGTTCGCCCAATTAACAAAGAATGCATCAACGAATCACAGTGTGGTTCTTCTGTGACTCTTCGCCGAATAGCTTGCATGCACACTGCTGATGCTACAGATTCGATTCTGTTGAAACATATAATTGGAGTGTACAAGTATGTGAATGTTTGGACAAGAGCAGCACCGGGTAGCATACTTGGCGAGCGACAATAATCACGAAACCGGGCCTGTGTCTCGCGGGCAAATTTTTGTTTAAGGTCATTCGAGAGTACTACTTGGTGCTTCTATGTGTGCAATATGTATATTGTGGGCATCTGTCCTTGATTCTCCCTGAGGTTTGTAGTCAGCCCAACTGACAACAGATGATCAACGAATCAACAGTTGTGGTTCTTCTGGGACTCTGTCGCCAAATAAGCTTCGCATGACAATCTTCGGTTGCTACAGATTCATTATGTTGAGATTTATAATTGGGAGTGCTACAAAGTATGTGAATGTTTGGACAAAGAGAGCACCGGGTCAGGCATTACTTCTGGCGAGCGACAATAACCACGAAACCGTTCATGTGTTTCCGGGCCAAAATTTTGTTCTTAGTCACGAGATACTTACTGGGGTGCTTCTATGTGGATATGTCTTATTGTGGGTCATTCCGTCCTGGTTTCTGAGGTTGGTTTTTCGTCCCAACTGACAAAGAATATGAATCAACGAATCACATTGTGTTACCTTCTCGTTGGACCTGCTTCGCCGAATCAGCTTGCATGCACACTTGCTGATGGCTACAGATTCGATCTGCTGTTGAGACATTTTGAAATTGGATGTTGTACAAGTCATGTGGATGTCTGGACAGAAGAGCACCGGGTAGGATACTTGAGCGGAGCGACAATACCACGAAAGCGGTCATGTGATTCGCGGGGCAAATTTTTGTTAAGTCAAATCGAGATACTACTTGGTGCTTCTTTATGTGTGCATATGTATATGTGGGTCATTTCTGTCCTGGTTCCTGACTGGTTGGCTCAGCCCAACTGACAGAAGACATGATTACAACGAATCCAGTCTGTGTTCTTCTTGTGGACGCTTCGCCAAATTAGCTTTGCACTGACATCTGGTTGTGCTACAGATTCGATTATGTGAGATTTATGAATTGGCAGTGTACACGTATGTGAATGTTTGGACAAAGAGAGCACCGGTAGGCATACTTGTGCGACGACAATAACCACGAACCGGTCATGTGTTCCGGGCAAATTTTGGTTTAGTCATCGAAGATACTACTTTTGGTGCTTCGTATGATTACATATAGTATGTATATCTGCGGTTCATTCTGTCCTGGTTCCTGAGGTGGTTCAGCCCAACTAAACAAAGATGATCAAACGAATCACAGTTGTGATTCTTCTGTGGACTCTTCGACGAAGAGCTTCCATGCACACTCCTGTTGCTACAGATTCGATTGTGGTGAGAAATATCAATCAATTCGGAGTGTACAAGTATGTGGATGTTTAGACAAGAGAGCATCGGGTACGCATACCTGACGAGCGACAATAACCGCGAAACCGGTCGTGTGCTCCCGGGCAAATTTTGTTCACGCATCCATATACTTCTTCTTGCTTCTATATATACATACGTATATTCTGGGACATGCTGCCCTCGTTCCTAAGGTTGGCTCAGCCCAACTGACAAAGAATTATCAACGAATCACAGTTGTGATTCTTCTGTGGACTCTTCGACGAAGAGCTTCCATGCACACTCCTGTTGCTACAGATTCGATTGTGGTGAGAAATATCAATCAATTCGGAGTGTACAAGTATGTGGATGTTTAGACAAGAGAGCATCGGGTACGCATACCTGACGAGCGACAATAACCGCGAAACCGGTCGTGTGCTCCCGGGCTAATTTTGTTTACGCATCCAGATACTACTTCCTGCTTATATATATATCCTGGGGCATTCTGCCCTCGTTCCTAAGGTTGGCTCAGCCCAACTGACAAAGAATTATCAACGAATCACAGTTGTGGTTCTTCTGTGGACTCTTCGACGAAGAGCTTCCATGCACACTCCTGTTGCTACAGATTCGATTCTGGTGAGAAATATCATATATATATGTGTATATATGCTCGGGGATCCATTCGTCCGGCTTCATCTTCATCGTCGCTTATTTTAAAAAAGCAGAGGAAGCCTCACTGGTTGCTGCCTTTCTCCCAGTTACACATCACAATGGAAAGAATGAATATGCGAGGGGGATAGAGTCGCCTACACACGCGGGGGAAGAGGTGTGCCGTTGTAGCCAACAAACAGAATAGAATCTAGTTGTACAAATGCACTTCTTTCAGTCATCCCGGCTTATCGGATAGTGATAGGATAACCACTGTTTACGTTGGCGGACAGCTCGTTGGTTGCCCGGTCTTTCCGATCCCAACCACGAAGACATGGCCAGGGTGAATTCCTGAACTCCGTATTGCATGGGTCAAAGCGCCAGATAATCGTACCGCGTTACCAATTACTTTGAGGGGTGGGTAGCAATAAACCTGCACTCGTTAAGAGCTCCTGTGTTAGGTTAGCGTCCGACTGCGTTGCGGATTATACTTTTGAGTCAGTCTTCGGTTAGGGTTCTCAGAGAAAAACTCTTGTGTTCTGTGGGCAGCTGTGGAGTATGACTCGTTCCAATGCCTCTATCACCTTTTCTGCAGGGGCCTTTCTAACGTCAATTCTTCTGACAAAAACTACTCAAGCTGCTGCTAGATGGATTTAACTGATGGCAGCATTGGTGAAAAAGAAACAAATGGTTTTCAAGCATTATTTAAACATGTTCAGTTCACTAAGCTACTTTCAATGTTTGTATGCTCAGCCAAGTAAGCAACAAGTTTCCTTAGGTGGAACTTGAAACTTTTAAAATAGATGTATGTGCTCGCATACGGGATCCCATTTCCATGATCACTTAGTAGCCCACGTATGATTTCATTTTCTCGGTTCACTCTTTGCGTGCCAGTGCTCCATACCGGCGCACGACTCTTGGTCCTTGGATATGCGCGTGTCTACTTTGCCATTGTCCTACCTTCCTTCATTGTGAAGCTGCCGAGCTAAGTGAAACGGCACTGTTTACTTACTCCCTATAGAATTCCCAGATTCTACAGGTTACGCGACCTCAAATTATACGTAATATTAAATCGATTCCAGTTTCAGAACAGCAAAATGGCAGTAGATATGGAAGTCTGTTATGATGTCGGCAATACTGGGACGGTCAAAACTGATTCTTAAGAAAGTTCAGATTAGTAAAAATAAAAACAAAGCCTACACTCGTCATTGAAGTACGTGGGTGGAGGAGTTAACAGTTCGGAGCTGAACGGAAAAGCAGCAAGTTAGCAACAATTCATTCATATCAGCGGAAGGAACAGTTGTTGCGTACGGGTCCTGTTCGGCATAGTCAGTTCATATCATATGAACAAAAATGTGGTTGACGAGTCGGCTATGTAGCCTAACTGGAGGAAAACGGTGCAACCAACCAAACTAGAGGTTAAGTGGATGCAAACTGCAGTCGACAAATGGTTGGTCACGGTCCCATATCGGGCAGGAAGGAAAAACATGAAAACGCAAGACAGTATCGTCCCCAATAGACCAATAATCCGAGAGCGCTGAGGAAAGAAGAAGGACCATAGTTTGGGACGTGTGCATAGACTTGCTAGTGTCTGGTGATGGAGGGTGGGAATGTCCGCACACTTTTAGTGATTTGTCGTTTGGGCCTTAGGGGTTCAACACTCATCATCCATTGTCAAATTCGGAACTTGAAAGAGAAAAAGAGAACTTAAATGAATGAGAGTTCAACTCATCATTATCATCATTATCGTTCAGCGTTAAACAGCAAGGGAAGCATTACTGACCGTCTCCTTTTCCCCAAAGTTACATATGTCTATAAAAAGAAGGAATATCCAAGGGGAACAGGGAGTGGACCTACACAGGCGGGAAAAGATAAGATGCTGCCGCAGCCAACATACGAAACACAGTTTAACTGTACAAACGCACTCTTCTCATTATTCTGATTCGATAGGAAATGACAGCACGATCGCCACGGTTCGCGGTTTGCGGTTCACTGCCATATCCTTAAGTGTCTTCAGCCATCTAGTTGACGAGTCTTTCGGACCCCAAACACGAACACGTGAGAAACCTGCTTTACCTACTTTCGCTGTACATTTTCTCATCCCACTTTGCCACGTCATCTGTTGACATCCGCATGGCTTCTTTCATTCCTTGGGAGGAACCCCAAATAGGGCACGATGTTGTAGACGAGTGTTCGTCATACGCAACACGTGACCCAACCAGCGTAGTCTACTTAGTCTCATACGCTGATGTAAGGTATTCTGAGAGCCAATACCTAGTATTAGATGACTGACCTCTACATTACTGAACCGGTAACTCCATCCAATCATGGCGATACTACGTAGACATCGGTGGTCGAAAACCTCCAACCGACGAACATCTCCCACACGCATGTTCCATGTCTCGCAACCGTACAACAGAAGTGAACGCACTGCAGCACAGTACACACGACCTCTCAACTCCATTGAAATATCAGGCTGACGCCACAAGTGCTTCAGTCCAGCGTAAGCTGCCCGAGCCTTGGATATACGCGTATTTACCTACACTGCCGAGTTACCATCATTCGACGCACAGCTACCAAGGTAAGTTAAATGGTCCACAGTCGTTAGTTCCTCTCCGCTCAGCACCAAGTTCGGCACTACTGTCGTCCAGGCCTGCAACAGCACCTTGCACTTTGAGGGTGCAAAGCACATGCCAAACCGAGCGACCTATCTCGAGAATCTATCTAGTGCCGGTTGTGCATGGTCCGCAGACTCGAACAGGCACACGACGTCGTCTGCGTAGTTTAGGTCACTTAGCTTCCATTTATTTCCCAGTTAGACTGAAGAGTATTAATTTGGAAAACTACATATATTTATGCATATAAATATATCACCCGAATCTAATTCGTAGCATCAGGTTGTTGGGACACATTTTTCGCATTCCCACAAAGCGATTGTTTCGTTGTGCGCTGTTCTTCGAGGCAGGTATTGGTTGGAAGATGGTTCGGGGTGGCTAAACGAGTGGCTGAGGCTGATGGTTGGCTGCATCATGTTTTGAAGAGTTCATCCGAACGCACAAGACGTTGCTGTTGGTTGCGGATAGGCGAGCCGTCATCTTCACAGTTGGTTTCGCTCACACTCAAAGCTTTCTTACCGGTAGATCGTGCAAATTGAAACAGCTTGTTGGAAATTTTCATGGCGGCAGAATGTTCCATTTCCAAAGCTTATTGAGGCCAGCAGGTCTCGCGGTCCCTGTGAAGTCTTGCGTTGAACTCACGTCTCATGCTGAGCCTTGTTTCATTATACTCGCTACCGTCCAGGATGGACTGAGGTGCATGAAGATAATGAGACTCAATGGATACGCAGGGCTAAGGCAATGGATCAGGCCACAACCCACCAATCTTGCATATTCTAAATGACCGACAAAAACGCGGGTAGGGGAATTCTATCTTTGCAACCGGTGTGTTTTGAAAGAATGATAAGCCGACTTCCTAGCAGCACCTGTCTACCATTCTCCATGAGTTACTTGTCTACGAAGAATTCCATACCGCACCGGTCGTCGCGCATGATAATAATCAGGACTACATTCCATCTCTCCCGAACCATCGCTGTTTGTTCCCTCTGCCTGCCCATAATACTCCCACTGATAATATGCTCGATTCTAGAAACGATTCATTGTCAACTGGAGTCGTACGTTATTTTCAACTTGCTAGCTGGCATTTTCTCAAAACTCATCAGACACTGAATTTCGAATCCTATGTGCGCATTCTCAGGTAGGCCGGTCATCAGACGAGACTGCACCTTGAGGTGGTGTGGCGGCTTGCGTGCCTCCATGACCCAACGAGCTATACAGGATGGCTTGTCTCAAGCCGAAGATCCAGTCATGCCTGGCAAGTCAATGGGTAGAGGCTTGATGAAGTAGTCTCCGGGTCCATCCGGTCGGGGTTTGCTCTGAGTAAGCAGGTCATTCAGAAAAACGAGTGGGGGAGTAAATGACCAAAGTGGATGGGCTTCCACTCAGCTACACCCTGCTGTCTTGCGGTCAGGTTGAAAGCCGTAATCGCTCTTCTGCTTAGCGACTGAACTCCCTAGCGGTACTTGTCCATCAGTCCCCAAGAGTTACACGCCTACAAATAATTCCGTACTGCGTCGGTCGTCGCGCAGGATAATCAGGACTGCACTGTCCATTGCATCGAGCGGGGTGGGTAGTGATAAGTATGCTACTGCTCAGAGTTCCTTCTCTATTATTCAACCTTTCTCTTCTGTCTCCAACCGAATCTCTTTGCCCGTTCTACCTGCCCACAGTGTCCCCGCTGCTAACATGCCCGATACTCGCAACGGTTCCTTGTCAAATAGTGTGATAGGGATACGAAATAGTCGCATATTTTTTCGGTTTCGTCTCGAGACGTGCGCCATTTTGATTCGACCCATACCAACCTAATCGCATAATTATTTACTGTTTAACATGGTTCGAAATTAACCGCTTTCGTATACCAAAAGATAAATTTTCTGATATATAGAAACCAGTGTTGTGCAGTATATCTCGAAAGTTAACGTGGTCATAATCATTTTGTTTTGACTAGAAATCTGTTCAGATAAAACACGAGAGGTGCAAACGTCAGTGGATATTGGAATCCCCTTCAAGTTTCCTTCACTTTTGCCGCAGCGTTCACAACCTAAAAAACCAGCTTTAGAGTCCGCCGCTCGCAAACGAACTCTTCGGGTGTCTGTTGAATCAGTTCATTCGTTCCAGAATGATGCACATGCCCCTTCGCGTTGCCTGACAGCCGCACAACATTACGATGTGTTCAGAAGTCTCTTTGGCCCCAACCGCTTCTTTGTCCCACAGGTGAATTTCGCTCTCGGTTATGAACATTCGTCCATCGAGGATGATTCGGATTTTTCTCACGTCCATTCCAGTCCTGCGGAGACAAACATACAGCCTGTTTATACAGGTAATATTATCACTGCAAAACATGCATCCGTAAGTTTTCTCATCTGTTTGAAATGACGGCTTTTGTCTACTGCCTTATGAGCAGGTCGTCATTAGAATCAAAGGACTTTGTTGAGGACCCTAATCGTTCTTCTGCTTAGCGGATGGACTCCGTTGAAGCACCAGTCAACCATTCCCATAAGTTGCATGTCTACGAAGAATTCCATGTTGCATCGGTCGTGGCGCATGATAATAACCAGGACTGCGCTGCCCATTGCATCGTGCGGGGTGGGTTGGGGAAAAGTATGCTTCACAGATCTTCCTATCGTTTATCCTGTCCATACCATCTCTTCTGAACCATAGGTATTGTGCGCTCTACCTACCCATAGTATCTGCCCTGATAACAGATGCTTGCAACGGTTCATTGCCTGATGGTGTTGTAAGTGGCACACATCTTCCGAAGTCTCGTCAGAATCGGCTTCATCATCATCATTGTTCAGCGTTAAACACCACAGCAAGCCCCACTAACCGTTACCCTTTCCCCAAAGTTACGTCCCTGTACAAAGAATGAATACGCAAAGGAGAACAAGGAGTGGAACCACAGAGGGCGAGAAAAAAAAACATTGTCGCAGTGGCCGACACATGGAATACAGTCTAACTGTACGGGTGCACATGTCTTTAATCATACTGATTCGACAGAAAAAACAATCGCCGCTGTTCACAATTTGTGGTCATATCCTTCAGTGTCTTCAGCCAGGTAGTTGACGGATCTTTCGGATCCCAAACAGAGAGACGTGAAACACTTACTTCACCTAAGTTCGCTATGCATTTTCTCACTCCCCGTTGACACGTTATCTGTTGACCTTCATAGGGTTTCTTCCACTCCGTGGGAGGAACGCAAAATAGAAAAGCGAGGTAGATGAGTTTTTGCCATGCGCAACACGTCACCTAATCAGCGTAGTTTGCTAAGCTCGCCCCAGTTTGATAAAGTATTTATTAAACTGGTAACCGATACTAGATTCCTAACCGTCACATTGCTCACGGGGTCATTCCATACAATCCTGACGATAATACACAAACAATGATGATCAAAACCTCCAGATGACGAACAGCTTCAAACGCAAAATTCATGTCTCGTAACTATATAACAGAAGTAGACCCACACACTACCTTTCAAATTTAGTGAAACATCAGACCGATGCCACAAGTGCTTCAGTTCAGCGTACGCCGCTCGATCCTTGAATACACGTGTGCTCACCTCCGTCCAACGATCATTCGTCATACAACTAACGAGTTAAGTGAAATGATCAACAATCGTCAGTTCCCCTCCATCCAGTATCAAGTTCGGCAGTAATATTGTTCAGTTCTGCAGCAGCAGTTTGCACTTTGAAGCTGAAAAGCACATGCCGAATGGGGGCTACAGCCCTCGCGAGTGTGTCGAGTACACGTTGGATGTTTTCAATCGCAATTAGATTGCACCTCGATGTTGTGTGACGGCTTGCGTGCCTCCGTGACTCAACGAGATATACAGGGTGGCTTAGCCGAAGCTGAAGGTCGAATCACGCCTGGGGCTTCAATGGGCAGAGGTCTGACGATGTAGTCTGCTGGTTCCCCAGTTTTTGGGTTGATTTGTGCTGGCAACTCAATCAGAAAAACGAGTGGGAGAATAATTGATCCGAGTAGACTGGCTTCCGCGGAACCACACCTCACTACCTTGCATTCAGGTTTTTTTATAACCAAAGGGCTTGGTTGAAGACCGTCCTCATTCTTCTACCTAGCAGCTGGATTCCCTAGCAGTCTTTGTTCAGAAAAGCCTCAATGAATAGCGCAAGCACAATAAATTCCATACTTCGTCGGTCGTCGGGCTTCATCAGGACCGCAGTATCCATTTCATCGAAGGGGCTGGACAGTGGTTCCTACTCGGAGCTCCTGTGCCTTATTAGGGCCCCACTGCCGAATGGGTAAGATTTTCGAGTCAAAGACTCCAGTTAGTTTTCTCAAAGTAAAACCTCTTCCCCGGTGTAGGTAGCCGCGAAGTACCGATAACCCGAATACCTCCAGCATTCTTTATGCTGATGCCAGCACTAAGGTATGTGGAAGCACTAGTTCACAAGCATTACTTAGACCTGTGTTCACTCCATTTGGTTGTATCCAACGCCCACACGCCCATCCGAATAGAGCAACAAGCTCCCTAGCTAGAAATCCCGAAACTTTTAAAATTGGCGTGCTGTCTCCGAAATGCGCATATAGGGTCAACTAAAGATTGCCGATCATTGTGGTCCACACCTGTGGACTCGAACCATTCTCGATTTTGTTTGTCTGTATTCTGTGGTCACGCACGAAAATCACATACCGTGCGCAGCTGATCTTAGACGATAATCATCTACTACGATTCCAGTGAGAGCTCTCAATGACCTTTTCATCTCAGCAAAAAGGATTGGAGCGAAAGCTGGGGCGGATCTAAGAACCTCTGCACTCAGCATCAGCCGCTACGCAAGAATCTTTGCCAGAGACGATGGATACCTTTTGATCTCAGTTTGTGTGTTAGTTGCTCGCAGACCTATCCCCTCTGATGCAACATACTATGAGGCGCGTAGATCCCTGAGGCGTCAACTGAACAGGAGTCTGAGAAATGGCTGCTAGCAGTGGTGGCTAGGGAAATGTATGAAAACGGAGGAGGCTGTGGCTATCGGAAATCGTCAACTTTTATTGACTGATTAGGGATAATGGTCCACAAAAGCTGAGCGTAAACGAGCCGATTAAGAAATCCGGCTGCACATTAATTCGCTCTCTTGAGCGTCGGTTGGCGCGTTGGGCAGAACGATTTCGGGAGTAGTTTAATTGGCACACGTTCACAGATGGCCTTTCGCTTATGCCTAAAAGTGAATCAATGCAAGTGGATACCAGCCCTCCATCCGAAATGGAGGTGGTGAGAGGGATAGGTTTTCTTAAAACTTATAAGGCAACTGGACCAGATTGGTTGTCGCCATCCTTCTTCTAGGATGGAGGCGAAGTGTTAACATCAGAGTTAACAAAACTTCTGGGATCAATCTGGGAGAGAGAAGAGATTTCTAAAGGCTGGTGTAAGTCTGTGATTGTGCCGGTTTGTGTGAAGGATGGTGGATCTTCATATAAGAACCAAAGTGGAATTAGTTTAGTAAGTATTGCATCCAAAACGCTCTTATGCATTATCGTCCACCGATTTTCTAGTACTCGCATAAGAAAGGCATGAGAATCGAGGCGGTTTCCCTTCCGGTCGGGATTGTATTGATCAAATTTTCACTTTACGACATCTTTGAACATAGCCACATGTTCCGTAGACCCACGATTCCCGTCTTTCTTGATTTCACGCTGGATTCAGTCAACCATGCAATTCTGTCGTGCTGTCACCATATGACACCTTGCATTTCTGCTGAGTCTCTGCGCCTTCTTGAAGCACCCTTGCGTGCCTCCATGACCCAACGAGCTATACAGGATGGCTTGTCTCAAGCCGAAGATCCAGTCATGCCTGGCAGGTCAATGGGTAGAGGCTTGATGAAGTAGTCTCCGGGTCCATCCGGTCGGGGTTTGCTCTGAGTAAGCAGGTCATTCAGAAAAACGAGTGGGGGAGTAAATGACCAAAGTGGATGGGCTTCCACTCAGCTACACCCTGCTGTCTTGCGGTCAGGTTGAAAGCCGTAATCGCTCTTCTGCTTAGCGACTGAACTCCCTAGCGGTACTTGTCCATCAGTCCCCAAGAGTTACACGCCTACAAATAATTCCGTACTGCGTCGGTCGTCGCGCAGGATAATCAGGACTGCACTGTCCATTGCATCGAGCGGGGTGGGTAGTGATAAGTATGCTACTGCTCAGAGTTCCTTCTCTATTATTCAACCTTTCTCTTCTGTCTCCAACCGAATCTCTTTGCCCGTTCTACCTGCCCACAGTGTCCCCGCTGCTAACATGCCCGATACNTTTCGATTGATGTCTGCTGCGTGAGTGAAACACGAATTCAGGATTCGAGTAGAGTAATTCAACTAACTGCGCCAAACGTCTCGTCAAGATATTTTCTTCGCACTTCAGGAGACGAAGCAGCTCAAGCTGTGGGTCAACGTGGTGTGGGAATAGTCTTGAGTGAGAAGGCTGAAGCAGCGCTTTTAGATTGGATCCCAGTCAACAGTCGCTTGTGTGCCATGAGACTGCAGGGATCAGTCGGCGTCCGAAAGGATAGTAGTGTTAAGCGTAGATTATTTGTTAACTCGGCATACGCTCCCACAGACTGCAGCACTGATATGGAGAAAGACGAATTTTACGACAACCTCGTTACTCTTGTTCGGAAGAGCAAACGCTCTGACATTGTAGTGGTAGCAGGTGACTTAAATGCACAAGTTGGAAAACTGAGTGCATCAGAGTCCTGTTTAGGCGGGCAATGCGCCTTGTCTGCACAGCGAACAGACAACGGGGAAAGACTTCCTTAGTTCTGTGCAGATAATCATTTATTCCTATCTAGTACGAATTTCCGACACAGTTCGCGTCGCACTGCGAAATGGCACTCTAGCTCGACAGGTACTGTGAGTCAGATTAACCATGTCACAGTTAGCTACCGTTGAACTGCAGATCGTACTGACCCATGTAGGTCGAATCAGACCATGTGATAGTTTTGATGCGATTTTCGCTGAAGCTGAATGGCCATCGACATGAGCCACAAACACGATTGGTCGTCGAACGTCTGTGATTCGGCTTTTGGCAGCAGCTGTGAGCAGAAACTATCTGAGGAACTAATAACTGTGAGGAGCAGTAGTGTAGACGAGCAGTGGGATCAAATTAAGCAGGCGATGCAATTGGCAGCAGATTTCGCCTGTGGTCCTAGGTTTGGCGTTCATCACTGACGCTGGATCTCGCAAGGGTCGCTGGGTTTAATTGAGCGAAAACGCTGGCTTCCCAACTGCAAAAAGGTGAATAAGATTCGTCGACAGTCAAAACTGTTCAAGCTTATACGCGACAGCGGTGGACTGCGAACTCCGGTTAGTGAAGTCGTGTGCGAAATACTCATCCATGGTAGACAGCAAGGGATGGAACGTTGGGTAGAGCTCTTCGCGGATCAGTTTGGCTTGCCACGCTAACGAATTTAGTCCATATTCTTCAAATGGGTTTGGGCACCCTGAATTCCGAGTATACCAAAGATATCGCGAACACTGGTGTATGGTTTGTGCTCCGCTCGCGGTTGGTTTGGATTTAGGATTTAGCTGTGCCTTAGATGGACTACCAATGATCAGGCAACCCGTTGGAGGACATAAGGAGTTCTGTTGTGAATATTCCTGCCGCTTGAAGGCAGTACGTATGACTTCCTCAACAGAAGCTGTTTGAGGTAAAGGTCATTTTGAGCATTTCTAGGGTGTTCGAGGGAAGTTTGGAATTCTGAACTTGAAATCCTTATCCTTTTGTGAGTCGCTGGGATTCACTAGTTATTGGAAATCTATCGTAGCATCATTGATTTCATTGGCTTGGTTGTATTTCGTTTTTATGAAGGAATAGGTTTAGTGACTGGCCTGCTTTTCACGTGTAACGTTGATTACTGTCTCCAGAGCTGACTATCTTATTACCACACGCGATGTATTGCCATTTTGATTAGCAGGGTCGATTTATATATTTTATGTAAAGTCTGGATGTTTTCTTAAATTTCTCTGTTCTGTTTTTGTCATGTCGTTCTCGCTTCATCTTTCCGATTGCACCTTAGCTATAGGAATATATATATATCTATATATGTATATATATATATAACGCTGCATATTTGTTTCTAGTGGGACATGCCAATTCGGAGTGCTTAAGTACGTTTGGACGAGAGAGTGCAGAGTACGCATGCCCGACGAGCGGCACTAACCGCGAAGCCGGTCGTGTGCTTCCGGGAAAGTTTTGTTCACTCAGCCACATACTACTTTCACCTTTTATATACAGTCAATAGTATGCTGGTGGAAAACAGGAATTCTCCGGAGGTACACAACGAGACTACACGTTGACGTGGTGTGACGGCTTGCGTGCCTCCATAATCCAACGAGCTATACAGGATGGCTTATCTGAAGCCGAAGATCCGATCATGCCTGGCAGGTCAATGGGTAGAGGCCTGACGAAGTAGTCTCCTGGGCCTCCAAGTTGGGGGTCGATCTGAGTTAGCAGCTCAGTCGTAAAAACGAGTGGAAGATTAATTGATCCAAGTAGATGAGCGCCCACTCAGCTGTACCCCGCTGCCTTGCGGTCAGGTTCTTGTCAGAACCAAAGGCTTTGGTTGAGAACCCTAATCGTTCTTCTGCTTGGCGGCTTGACTCGCGAGCAGTACCCGTCCATTATTCCCCATGAGTTACACGCGTGAAAATAATTCAATACTTCATCGGTCGTCGCGAAGGATAATCAGGACCGCGCTGCCCATTGCATCGAGCGGGGTGGGTAGTGATAAGTATGCTGCTGCTCAGAGTTCCCTCTCTTTTATTCAACCTGTCTCTTCTGTTACCAACCCAATCTGTTTGCCCCTTCTGCCTACCCATAGTATCTCCATTGATAACACGCCCGANTGGTCGCGTTAGGGTATACGGTGAACTGTCACGTTCATTCGAAACAACTAGTGGCGTTCGACAAGGGTGTCCCATCTCTCCATTCTTGTTCAACTTCGTCATGGACGAGGTGATGGAAGATGCTTTAGGAGGTCTCCGGGATGTAGGAGTGGAACTGGGAAGTGGAGGGAAGCTATACAACCTAGATTACGCAGACAACGTCGTGTGCCTGTTCGAGTCTGCGGACCATGCGCAATGCGCACTAGATAGACTGTCGAGATCGGTTGCTTGGTTCGGCATGTGCTTTGTACCTTCAAAGTGCAAAGTACTGTTACAGGAGTGGACGACAGCAGCGCCGAACTTGATACTGGATGGAGAGAAAATAACAATGGTGGACCATTTCACCTACCTTGGTAGCTGCGTGTCGAACGATGGTAGCTCGGGAGTGGAGGTAAATATGCGTATATCCAAGGCTCAGGCAGCTTACGCTGGATTGAAGCACGTGTGGCGTCAGCCTGATATTTCACTGAAATTGAAAGATCGTGTGTACTGTGCTGCAGTACGTTCAGCTCTGTTGTACGGTTGCGAGACGTGGAGTATGCGTGTGGGCGATGTTCGTCGGTCAGAGGTTTTAGACAACGGATGTTTACGTAGTATGGCTAGGATTGGATGGAGTGACCGGGTGAGTAATATTGAGGTTAGGAATCTGGTATTGGGTGCCACTTCTGAGAATAGCTTGTTTCAACGTATGAAACTTAGTAGACTACGCTGGTTGGGTCACGTGTTGCGTATGACGAACACTCGTCTACCATACTGTGGCTTATTTTGTGTTCCTCCTAAGGAATGGAAGAAGCCATGTGGAGGCCAACAGATGACGCGGCAACGTGGGATGAGAAAATGTACAGCGAATTTAGGTAAAGTAGGTGTCTCACGCCTTCGTGGTTGGGGTCCGAAAGACTCATCGACTTGATGGCTGGAGACACTGAAGGATATGGCAGTGAACCGTGAACAGTGGCGATCGTGCTGTCTTTTTCCATCGAATCACAATGATGAGAAGAGTGCGTTTGTACAGTTAAACTGTGTTTCGTATGTTGGCTGCAGCAGTATCTTATCTTTTCCCGCCTGTGTAGGTCCACTCCCTGTTCCCGTTGGATATTCACTCTTTTTATATAAACGTGTAACTCTGGGGAAAGGCAGTGGTCAGTGAGGCTTGCCTTGCTGTTTAACGCTGAACGATGATGATGATGATGATGATGATGATGGTGATGATGGAGGTACACATCTAGTTTCGCAGTTGCAATCACTCATCATCGTCATATGGATCGATAAAGCCAAAATAAGTTTTCACCTCTAGAATGCACGATTGTTGTGCATATTGGGAGCCAATTTATCCGTATGGTGAGTGTGAGAATAGTAACGGGAAAAAACATGAATAGCATTTTATTGGGAGAAGGTCAAATAAGGTCAGTTACAACAACCCCGACTATTCGTGGCATGCTGTCTTTCACCCTGTGGACGAATATTACTGGTAATTCGTCCGAATTTTTCGTGGGAACATTTTGCAAACTAAAAATATGTGGAGGCTTCCCGTTGCCATCTCTTCCTTAAATGCCCTACATGTTCTCAAGTGATTTCACCGGCGGTGTTCAAGCGGATTAAACGTCTGTCACCCCAAATGGGTCAGAGGTTCATTGATCACTTCGATGGTAGATGGTATTTCACTGTAGCTCGGATCATTGCCATGCATGACCTGTCGAAACCTTATTCGGTTTCAGGATCAAGGTTACCGATTCCCTTGTGTGGCTGGCCCCAGTAACTGTGTGAAATGCCCCTTTCATGCCTAGAACATACAATAAAAATATCGGAAGATCTAAATGGCGATTGAAGAAAGATTATATTGCTGGTGTTCCTGTGACGATTTTTGGTGAAGGGGAGGGGGTATTTCCGGAAAGCAGCATCCTTTCCTCTGGAAGTTTTCCTTCCCCATTCACTTTGCTGGTACTCGTGAGCCCGTTTTCAGACTTCTTTCATCGACCTCCGATATTCTCACAATGGAGTGGGTGCACATTCCACTAATCTACCGGATACTTTTCCTCTAAGTTCATTTTTTCACGACGGTCGACGAGTTTAGATCGTCAAAATTACACGGGCAAACATGTCGCAAACTGTATGTCAGCGCTGCCATCGAACTAATGCAAATTGCCTGAACGCCATCGCCAATTCGTAGCTAGTGCAAACTGTTCGCCCAGGTAATCTGACTCATCTATATTTGACATTAGGAGCAGCGTCCTCACATCGCCTGACAAGAAGCGGGATAGCGAGGTAGAAACAGGCAGGAGGACTCAGTAGAATATATATATATATATATATATATATATATGAATTTTCCGAAAAAGCTGTCTTGCTTTCTAGTTCCTGTCCAATTTGTTCATTCTGGACAAAAGACGGTAGTCAGTGAGGTTTAACGCTGAACTATGATGATGGTCACTTTTACACGAATAAATTAAAAAGCCCCGCAAGCAGATCAAAAAGAATACACTATGGATAGGAGAAATATTTTGTGGTTTTAAGAAAGTAGACACTATAAAAAATGATAGTATCTCCGAAAGAAGCTCTGTATTTTATTCTACCTGGATTTAGTGAACGCGTTATCTTAACCAGAGTGGGTTTCTTTCAGTTTGATTTAAATCAGGTGAGATCACACTTAGATAAAGGATAAGTTTCATATAAAGGCTTACGACGATTTGAATCTTAATCCTATCTAAGATATGTTTCATGTTCTGACGTAATAGTTTAGTGAGCTGATTATGCTTTGGGTACGGACGCAGAAATTCCAAAGGTTCTTGGAGTGTAAAGTAAGAACAATTTCATGCTCGAGTTGCTGGGCTCCACACTAAAATAACCAAAAGATTACTGAGTGATAGTGAGTGACCCGCCCATCGATTGTCATTACCTAATGATGTTAAATTTCTAGTGGTATATGCTCCAGAATGTGGATGAGTTTTACGTTTTTCTCTGTAACGGGCTCATCTTCGAGATCTTCACATGGTGACTAAAATGTGACATTGACTACACCTCTAGTCTATTTGCTAGTCTGCGGGTTATTACCGAAACGTTCATACTGAATGAAAGAAATATAAATTGAAATATTTTTCCTCTGTGCTGTTGTCTACGGAAGCAAAAAGTGGACATATGACGCTTGTTGCATGAATCTCGACAATATCTGCATAATTGCACATATGTTCACTTTCCACTTTGTTGACTTACTTATCTGCTTGTCTGTCAGATTGAGCCTGTCATCAACCTCTCTTCGGCTCCAAGTGACTACCAATGGACGCTAGTTATGAGCTGTCCGGATGAACCAATAAATGCGATAGAATGTGAAAATCCCACCAACGAATATGTGCATTGGATCGTGTGAGTCACCGTATCGATTCAGATCTCGTTGCTGCTGCATGCTTTTCTTCGTGCTTCAATAACGTATTCAAGTTATGCATTTTGAAAGCGAATGGAAGGACCCGTTTTTCTGGCTTATATATCCTTTGATATTGTGCTGCAAACCCCATTTTGTTTGAGGTACCGAACAATGACGTGGATGCTTTTAGGAGCGCAAATTTCCTTGTCAGATGTGTTTATATTGTTTCAGATTGGTGTTGATATGATGGCTTCCTAGGTCGTAATAAGTACTCGCCGTCATCAAAAGCGTTCCACCTAAAAGTGTACGCATCGACTATACTTTCCTCGAAGAAACGGAGATGGCCATCGAGAACCCCAAATTCACTACGCGAAATCAGTTAGTTACGTAATAGTAAAGTTATCAGTGGCATTTCACATGCGCCTATGGGCAAACCTTACTTCGTACCCAATGGTTCTTTCCATATGGTCGAAGGTGGATGCCCCTGTGTTGCGGTTGGCATCTGGCCTTCTAAAAGTGCTGTCAAGTTGTCATGTGCTTTGTTAAAGTTTTGCCGATTGCCTTCACATGTCGGTATTCTCGCCAAATTGTGAGGACATAGGTGAACGATCGGTGTTTTGCGCCAATTCGATTGGTGTTTGCTAGTCAGTTTTGGGAAAATGGCTGAAAACTAAGTCCAAACCAGCCACGGATGGCCAATGCAGCACGGCGCTGTGTTCGCTAGGATATATAGTGTTGGAGTGTACTGAGAAACCGGGATGCCTAGCCTTAATCGAAAGTCAGGTGAACTGAGCAACCAGCCACTGGCCTGCAGTGAGTGACGAGAGCCTCAGGTTGGCTTGCTGGCTTGTAAATCAAATTCTAATCAAAGACTCGGGATTGGCCTTTCTAAGTCAACCATCCACTTCAGTTTTGCTACTCGAATAATACCAGTCCCAAAAACGAATCATGAGTATGACGGAAAACGGATTACATGTATTTAAGGCACTCTTTAGAAGAGGCACTGAATGTGAGTCGATTATAGCGGTTGAGGCAATTTTTAGGCAAGCGACTATTTCGTTGTGCGGTGTCTTCCCAAGCAGAGAGTGGTTAGAAGATGGATCACAGTGGCCAGTCAATGAAGTTATCAAGAGGTATAAAAACCTCAAGCATTTGACATGGTTGTATGGGTACAGTTGGACTACCAAGTTGAGATCCGCGGGGTCCCGCCAAGCGTTGGTTGGAGACAGTGTTGCAGTCCGTGGCCTTCTTGCAGTCGAAATCTTTTCCTTTTTGTATTTTTGTCCACGTTATTTTACAGCTCATCTTTCACTATTCCTAGTTCTTCTTCCTATTTTGAGGAGCAACCAAAACCTGAGCACTTTGGTGCAAAGTTAATGATTAAAAAAACTCACCTGGGCTGAGGGTGATCGAAATGTTTTTGTATCTCCTCATGAATTCCATAATTTATTATCTGATTGATTGCTTTATTCATCATCATCATCATCATCATC